>JAJEKV010000350.1:0-287676 GCA_021234155.1 Isoetes taiwanensis | reverse complement strand
GTATCAAATGGTAGCAGGCATTAAGCGTGCATTTAGAGAATCACTTCATCATATTTCTCTATAGTATTGGCACATCTTTGCATTCCATAACAAATGCACAAAGGGTTGTACTCTTGAAGACCCTCCTAAAATTGTCAGCTAAATGGCGCATGCAATAAGCATGAGGTACTTGTGCCCCAAAAATAATCTCAACACCTTCTACCAAACCTTTTTGTCTATCTGAAATGAAAGTGACTTGTTGTGCATGATGCATACAATTCTTCAAATTTTGAAGGAACCATACCCAATTATCATCATTTTCAGCACTTACTACGGCAAAAGCAATTGGAAACAATCCATCGTTCCCATCTATTCTTTGCATGGCCGAGTCAATGGTATACCTTCAATATTTCTTATATATCCCTTTAAATGGGTGCCATCGAATGTGCTTTGAAGAAATCGGGGAAATAAAAAAAATCGCATCAAGAAATCGGGAAATCTGGCGAAAGAAATCGGTTCTTCTTCTTTGCTCAATCGAGCAGGGAAAATCGGATCGTTCTTTTTGCTTTATCTTTGAGAAAATTGAATTTGCTCCAATCGAACCCTAAAACCAGTGAAAATTTCTTGCTCTGTAGCACCGAAAAAGCATAAGCACCGAAAATTTCTTGCTGTAGCACCGAAAAAGCATAAGCCTTTTCTAGAAACTAGAGGGAGCGGAAACGAACCGCTTGCAAAAGGATATTTGAAGAAATCTCGAAAAACTAGAGGGTATCTTGTGATAAATCAAAATCTTCAAGGCCAAATACGTTGACCAGGGGCATTCTATTAATATTGAAAAGTTAGGGGTATGTGGGAAAATATGTCAAAACATAGGGGTAATCTGTAGTTTTTCTCTATTAGTTTTTCCCTACTTAATATATAAATTTGGATCAGCCTCGATCGCCTGAAGACCACAACCAATAAATGCATATCCATCTTTGCATACTAAGCTCTAAGGATTGTTTGACCCATACAAGCGCCTTTTTTCAATGCATACAAAAATTCTTGTCTTACGTATACCCTTGAGGTTGTTTCATATAGACTTCTTCTACAAGATCACCATTCAAAATGCACTTATAACATCAAGTTGATGGAGCTTCCATCAAATTGGTTGTGAAAACCATAATCAATCTGATTTTTCATTTTTGCAACAACGGCGAAGGTTTGAATAGTCAACATCTTCTCTTTGAACATATCCCTTTGCGGCCTGCTAGCCTTATACTTACTAATTGTTCCATCAACGATTACACTTTACCTTGTACACCATTTCGATCCAATAATATTCTTGTCTTTTTGATCTAGCATACAATCTCCCATGTTTTATTCCTTAGCGGGACTTGAACCTATGACCATTAGGTTAAAGGTCCAATATGTTGCTATAAACTTCATCCATGTTTGCACGGGTTTTTTTTGGCGCCACCCCCTCGACATCTAAACGCCCACCCTCGACATCGAAGCGGCGGGGAGAATCGCGGAGCGATTCGGTCCAAGCTCCGGTCGGTGGCGAGGCCTTTGGCAACTAGGGGCCCGCTTTCGGCGAGAATCCGGCCGGTTCAAGAACAACCCGCATCCACCCGTTTTGCTTGCTCTACGCCTTGGTCCCAATCCACGGAATTTGCATCAGTCGGTTTGGCATCCGTCGGTTATTGCTTATTTCGGTTTTGCGGCTTTCTGCGGTATGGCGGCACATCTCTTCACCCTAGTTTGGCTTGGCATCAGCGGACGATCGGCACCAATCCTATCTCTTTGCGGTATTAGCCCACCCGTCGGCACCCTCCCCTTCCACACCCGGCTTGCAATTCTCTATACCTCCCGGGCCAGGTCGGCGCCGATCCTACCTCTTTGCCGGTATTATTACCGTGACATACTCCTTCCACATCAGCTTGTAGTTCTCTATAGCTCAGGCCAGCTACTGATTTCCGGCCAGCTGCTAATTTCTAGCCCATCCACTTGTTGCTTTCGGAATGGCTTGTCGGATCAAAGCGCGTGGCGAGGGACGCAGTAAAAGAACCTCGTTAAAGGCTGCTGAGCCCGGTCTTGAATAGGCTCTATGACCCCGCAATTGCGCCATATCTTGAGGCAGCCCCATCATTTGGGCCTCAACGCCCTATCTTGGCATACCGGACACACCCTCAAACCGCGCAATCGCTCGGGATGCATCTTCCATTTGCGACCTTGACGGAGGTGATGCTTTCCGGATCCATTTATGCGCCTCAGTTGTTGGTGGGGATCCGCCGCGATCAATCGGCGGTCACACTCAGGAACATCGGCTCCGATTACCCTTGGGAAGGGTCCGGCTTTAGAATCTTTGCTGATCGGCGGGGAGGTCGATTATTGCCCACCCGCGTCTTGCACCCGTCCCCTCCACGGGGTTAGCATCGAGCATGTGGATGCTACGTCCCGGGCCGATGATACCACACCTATGCCCACAAGGCCATCATCCATGGTTGTTTGCCTTTGCACAAGTCTGCTTTTCGGCGACCGGGCCACCCGCGCCCTTGCCGTTAATACTGAACCTACGTATTGTGGATTTGGAGGAAGCAAAAGCGACACTCACGGGGCACATGGGGTCACCGTTTCTTTGCGGGAGGTGATGCACATAAAGGCGGAGATGGCATTCTCTCGGCTTTTCAAGTTGGAGCGGCCGCGACCTGACCGCCCGTCATTTCTTGGTCGGTTCGGGGATGCTTTGTCGGTACACATCCTCGCCATGGCAATCGCGCAAGGGACCTCCTTCTCCGAGTCGGGAAGATCTTACCCACCGCTGACTCTGCCGGAAGGATGGATGGTGTGTCAGTCCAGCGAGGCTCGTGCACTGCCGGAAGTGGGCTGTGTATAGAAGCGACCCATTTATCATTAGGGATCAGCGGCCACTTGATCCATGGGGCGTGGTTTGTCTGGATTGATTTGACTCCGAGATTTGCTTGGGCTTATGCCCTTTTGTTGTGTTTTATTTTAGTATTGTGATTTGCTACGAGGCATCGTTCCCCGAGTTCTGTGTACTAGGGCTAGACCCCACGTTTGATTTTGGCCGGCCTTTTGGTTTAGTCCGCGGGGCTTGGTCCCGAGTTTTTCATCTGGGCTTTTGCCCTCTCTTTTGTATTGGATCCCATAACCCGATTGGGTTTCGCGGACGTTAAAAATTTCTTCCTTCCTTCCAATCTTTAGAACCAAGTGCTTCTTCAATGCTTAAAGGCTCACTTGTGGCAGCAAATAAAGCAAAATTACATGCTTCCATTGGCTGATTTTCAGTGTTTCGATGGTTAGTGCTTTTTAGTGGGTGTTTTCCTTTATCATTCACATCATGTTGCAAGCTTGCAAATGTCCCTTGGCTGAGCAAATGGCCTATGTGCCCAAGCATCACATTTAAGCGTTTTTAATTGATGATGGCCTTCTAAATTTTACCTCAACTCCTTGCTTATTGGCCGTGTCTTCTTGGGGTTTTAGGTCTTTCATATACTAGCACCATTTCTGGCTATTGTTTGATTGGTGCACCATCAATTTGCTGCTGCAACAATTTGACAGACTTCATTTCATCATTGCCAAACATTAGAGGAATTTCAAATATCTTATCTTCTTCCTCCTTAGCTCCTGTAGCATTGATTGGATCTGCAGAAACTTCATCGAAGATTACATCACGGGAAACAATTAATTCTTCCTTGATTGGATCCTATAATCTATATTCTTAGGCCCTCTTGTTATATCAACAAAAGTACAAACTTTTGACTGCTATCAACTTTATTTTACAGGTGTTCTTTATGAACATAAACAAATGCTTTGCATCCGAAAATTTTCAAGTGTCTTACCCTTGGTTTTCTACCATAATAAGCCTCGTAAGGCATCATGCCATTCAAGATTATTGTTCCGACCTATTAAGAAGATAGACTGAAGTCAAATCCGCTTCAACCCAAAACCTATGAGGCATTGAGCCATAAGGGATATGAGCATATTAGCAATGGTCCAATTACGCCTCTCCACAACTCCATTTTGCTGCGAGGAGTAAGGTACAATGACGTGCTTTTGAATGCCATTTTGGGCACAAAACTCCTTGAACTTCTTTGAAGTGAATTCTCCCCCATTATCAATCCGAAGGCAGAGAATTTTCTGCTTTGTTTCAGCCTCAACTTGCAACTTAAATTTCTGAAAAAGCATAAAAAGTTTCAGATTTTCTTTTGAGAAAATAAATTCCCCAAAACACGTTTTCTTTTTTATTTTTGCCAGCTCCTCTTGGAGTTCTAGAGGCACATGAGAAAAAGGATCTGCTGGATCCACGGGTGCTGGAGTGCGTGGTAATGAGGCAGCAACTTCTTTGAGTAGGTCAACCTCTGCAGCAATATTTGGATATGTCTGAGAGCGTGGAGGTTGAGATATGGAAGGTGTATCTTGTCGTTGTTGAGCTCTGGTGGTGGCATGAACATTAGCCAATGTCTTGCGACCTTGGCGGCTGCATGAGGTTCAAAATGCTTTGGCAGAACTTTAGGCATGACATGCGGCATGAGTTTATGCAAGTCGGTGCAAAGTGAACCTTTTTTTCCTCTTCATGAGGAATTGTAATATTGCAAAGGCGGGTTCGCGTGCCATTAGGAATAATGGTTAAGGGGCGTGGCATACAGTGCAGCGTGAAACCAAACCAACCCAATTTGGCCAATTTGGTTTGGAGGATTAAGAGCACGAAAAATTTCTTCTGTGCTTGTTGATCCATCGAGGTTGATTGGCGGGGAGCTGGTTGATAAGCGTGATTCTTTGGCGAGGTGGCTTCAAGAAGAGCGGAGGGGCCCAGACCTTGCTTGCCATTGGCAATCAAAGTTGGTAAGCCGTGAGAGAGGCGGACCGAGTGGTCTGATTGGTGCGAGCTGCACACGAACTTGTGGAAGTTGAGGACATGCCGTGGTGGTATGACCCCATTCGTGGCGGTGATAACAGCGAGCTTTAGAAGGATCAAAAAGGGGCGTGTGCTAGGTCCCGTTGTTGCTCCGATTGCTGATAGAGTTGATTGGGTTGAGCTGCGGTGGTTCGCGGTGATATTGCGATTGTTCTTTGAGTTGTTGTTTGCACTTGATAAACCAACTTGTTGCGGAAAGGTGTAGGATGAGTGCGAGTGCACTCTTACGTGGCATGATTGCATGTTTGCATCTTTTACAATGGGCGGGCCATTGGTGGAGTTGCACTCATTTGCCAAGTGGCCTTGATGTTTTGAGATATGACACGGATCTGATTGCGTTGTGGATTGGCGTGTTGAGGTTGGATAGCGATCACGTGGAACCATGGCGGGTGGAATAAAGGGAGCTCTGAAGAGCCCGCCCGCGGGATGAAACATTGGTGAGTGATTGACAAGGTCGATAGCACTGCTCAAAGTCTTGGTAGCGGTGTTGGTCATGGTCCGGATAAACGGGAAAGATCGGCTCTGTCGGGTACTCCTTGAGTTTCTTGGCGAGAATGTGAAGTCGATCGCAAAATCCACTGGCGGACTCTGTGGGCTCTTGTTGAAGGTCATTGAGTTGCTTTAGATGAAGTTGATCATCATCCAAGTGGTTCCATAGTGAGAAAGAAAAGCGGTTTTCATTTAAACCAATCTTGTTTCCGTGGCTTTTGTTGGACATAAGCCATTGATGAGAAAACCATGCGGTGTGGTGGAAAAAGATATGGAATTTCAGTTGAGGTTGTGCATGACCATTTAGGGCAGCGAGCCTCGGAATTCTTCCATGTGGGCTGAGCACTTTGGTCTAATGGTTTGCCTTTAGGTGTTGCCAAAGGTTGGATAAGTCAACAAGAGTGCGAAGGTAGAGGTGAAAGTGCTTGGCTGGGCCGAGGCGGATAAGGATTATAGTGAGGTGGAGTTGGAGGTGGCATGGTGCACGAAGGACCACGATGAAGGGTGACTGCGGAGGAGGTACTGAAGGTGCACGAGTATTTGGTTTTGAGGTCGGTGGGTTGTAAGCAGGGAAGGCGGTGGGAAATGTAGGGAAGGGAAATTCCACGAGGAGCCAAAAGAGACATGTGGATATCCACCTTGGAGAGATGATGGTTGTGAAGGCATGGCGTATGGCACGAAGAGTGATGGATGTAGGCATGTTGAGTATGAAAGTAAAATTTGAAAGGTTGAGCTTTGATGGGGCTCTGATAGTGATAAGGGTGGTGAGGTTGTGAGCAATGTTTGCACTGCAGGCGGGGAATTTGGATGAGACATGACCACGGGGGTGGGTGGGCCCATGCTAAGCCCTAGGCCGAGATGTGGCCTCCCTCAATGTCATAAGCAGATCCATATATATCGGGGAACAACTTCCCGTCGCTGATGGCGCTCAAGCGAGGCGCCGTCTGGGAAGAAGTTCTTACTGGCGTGAAGTTCGAGGCGGACATGGCGACGAGACGAGAGGAAAGTCGAATCGGAACCCGGCCGGCGGCGGCGGTGTTTGGGGTGCAGGTTCGGGAACTCTGCAAAGACGACCCTCTGTGAGGACCCGTGGATCCTAACGGGGAGAATCCGGGGGACTATGTCGCAGCGGGATTTGCAAGAAGAGAACAAGAAGAAGAAAAGCAGAACAAAAGAGAACAAAAGAGAGGAAAATGATAAGCTTCCTTGATATCAATGATGAACATACATGAGCTCTACATAATCGAGAAGGCTGAAATGAGACAAGACTCAAAACTCATCTAAAACTCATGTGCTAGCTCTACTCATATATATAGTACAATGGCCTTTGGCCCAATATAGAACACTCGGCCGATCTCGGTGCCGACTCACGGAAGGAGGCGATTCTGAGGAATCTTGGCGGTGCCTCTTGAAAAGCCTGAAATCACGCCACGTGGCCCTGCGAGGCGGTGGCGGGCGTCACTTATGCAGCCAGCCCTCTTGTTAGCCGAGACCCGGCTTTGACTGCGTGGTCTGCTGCTTGGTCTTCTGCTGGGCCTTGGACGACTGACCCGTGCCTGCCTGAGGATCCTTGGACTTGACCTGGTCCGTCGTATGCATGAATAGTCCTGTACCCGGAGGCACAGGACTAACACTGCAGCATACTTCTTTTGGCAAATAAAGACTCCTTCTAAAGTCTAATGCACTTTGAATGCCCAAGAAATAGTGAAGCAATCCAAGACACTTCATATCAAAGGTCTTCCTCAACATTTCTAGTTCTATTTTGGTCATATTTTCTAAACTTCCAAAAAGTATGAGATCATCTATATAAAGGACAAGTAGAATGACATCTTTTCCCTCATACTTAATAGGGGAAAAACTACAGATTACCCTTATGTTTTGACATATTTTTCCACATACCCCTAACTTTTCAAATATTAATGGAATGCCCTTGGTCAATGTACAATGTATAATGTAGTTTTAATAATTGTTGAAATACCCTTATGTTTTGACATAATTTCTCAAATGCCCTTATGTTTCCTTCAAATTCACAAAATACCCTTGATACCTCTAACGTGTGTTTTGTTTCAAATTTCAAAAGTTTCAAGAATCACAAAATACCCTTAAGTTTTGCAAAAATGTTTGGAATGCCCTTGAGCCCAAACGTTTGTTTTTGAATGCTCCATACATCATTAAAATTCAACAAGAGAATTTCAAATGCCAAAGTAGGCCAAGATCAACTTAAATCTCATAAATATTGTCTTGAAGCACAATAAACACAATGGACGCATTGCTAACTAGATGGGTGCCATGCATGTCCTTGAGTTGTGGTCCCTACCCTTGCATCTACTACAATGATGAACTTCCTTCACTTCTTCTTCACCCTTACGAATCCTCTTTGTTAGGTAGAGCCATGGAGGTCTTCTTGTCATTTGGAGGCAACATTGTACCTAGAACATTAGGAACAATAGCGGGGTGCATGATCTCCCTATAGGTTTTGAGTAGGAAGTGAGAAAAAAAATGCTTGATGAGCATAGCTCACGAACAGCGCATTTCTATATAGTATTGCACATCTTTGCATGTGCACAAGGGAATACTCTCCTGGCGCCATTCATTTGCAAGAGCATGTTCTCATTTCCAAATTCACAATCCTAGATTTTGAAGACAAAATCTCATACTCAACCGATCTTTGCAATAATCCCGGTAAGAGCACCCACGATCACATGCTCTCTTCACATCACTTTCGGCCGTGGAGTCAATGCTAAGCGTGCATATTGGCTGCCTTTGTTATGTAGGAATACGCTTGTTGTCGGCGTTCATGAAACCATGTCATTAACTTATGCTGAATTAACTCCAACACATAGCTAACACGAGCAACTCCCTAGGTTCATGCAACCAAAATTTAGAGATTACGCAATATTAGAAGTTAGATGACCATACCCACTGTCCCTTGAATTTTGAGTTTGCCCAATGTGTAGGATCAGGCTGCAACAAGTATCAAATGGTAGCTTGGGCATTAGCGACCGCATTTTTGAATCACTTCATCATATTTCTCTATAGTATTGGCACATCTTTGCATTCCATAACAAATGCACAAGGGTTGTACTCTTGAAGACCCTCCTAAAATTGTCAGCTAAATGGCGCATGCAATAAGCATGAGGTACTTGTGCCCCAAAAATAATCTCAACACCTTCTACCAAACCTTTTTGTCTATCTGAAATGAAAGTGACTTGTTGTGCATGATGCATACAATTCTTCAAATTTTGAAGGAACCATACCCAATTATCATCATTTTCAGCACTTACTACGACAAAAGCAATTGGAAACAATCCATCATTCCCATCTATTGCTGTAGCCGTCAATAGTATACCAAGATATCGTCCCTTTAAATGGGTGCCATCCAAACCTATCAGTGCGCAAGAAGAAATCCCTTCAAACTAGCATTATAAGCAATAAAAAGTCGAAAGAAACGATCCTCAGGAGACTTCTGAACAAATGCTATGCTTACTGGATTCATCTTCAATATTTCTTCATAATCTCCTCCAATTTCTTATAGGCCTCTACGTGATCACCATGGATTTGGGAGTTTGCCGCTTCTTTTGCTTTCCATGCAAGGCCATAAGATATTGCTATACCTTCTTCTCTTGACATCACCAACGAGATCTTTTGGCGCAAACTAGGAATTTTGTTCTCGGAATCTTTCAATAGTCGCGATTAGCGAGCCACTCCGTGCTAACTTCTTTGTTGCCAAGGCGTCTTTGCTCCGGCCACCGGTTATTGTGCCTGACTTCAAACTTCTTGATTGTTGCAGCTCCATAGAAAAGCCTGTGGCAAAAGTCTATGGCAAATTCCTATAGAAAAGTCAGTGGCAAAAGTTTGTGGCAAACGTCTGTATAAAATCTGTGGAAAAATCTGAATCTGTGGCAAAAATCTGTGAATCTTCTTCCGGTAACCGCTACAATTACATAACATACGGATTTTACGTGATGAAAGAATGCGTGGCAAAAGATTTGTGGCATACAATTTAAAACAAGCAGAATCATTTCTTTGCTCAATCGATTAGGAAATCGAATGTCTTTGAAGAAATCGGGGAAATAAAAAAAATGCATCGAGAAATCGAAATCTGGCTTTGAAGAAATCGGTTCTTTACTCTTTATCTCAATCGAGCAGAGAAAATCGGATCGTTCTTTGCTTTATCTTTGAGAAAATTGAATTTGCTCAATCGAACCCTAAAACCGATTGAAAATTTCTTCTTTGTACTTAGAAAAAAAGCATAAGCCTTTTCTAAAGCTGGAGGGAGGCGGAAGCAGAATAAACTTGCAAAAGGATATTTGAAGAAATACGAAAAAACTAGAGGGTATCTTGTGATAAATCAAAATCTTCAAGGCCAAATACGTTGACCAGGGGCATTCTATTAATATTGAAAAGTTAGGGGTATGTGGGAAAATATGTCAAAACATAGGGGTAATCTGTAGTTTTTCTCTATTAGTTTTTCCCTACTTAATATATAAATTTGGATCAGCCTCGATCGCTTTTAAAGACCCTAGCAATAAATGCATATCCATCTTTGCATACTAAGCTCTAGGGATTGTTTCAGCCCATACAACGCCTTTTTCAATCTGCATACAAAGCGCTTACTGTCTTCTGTATACCCTTGAGGTTGTTTCATATAGACTTCTTCTACAAGATCACATTCAAAAATGCACTTATAACATCAAGTTGATGGAGCTTCCATCCAAATTGAGCTGTGAAAACCATAATCAATCTGATTTTTTCATTTTTGCAACAACAGCGAAGGTTTCAGAATAGTCAACATCTTCTCTTTGAGCATATCCCTTTGCGGCCTGCTAGCCTTATACTTACTAATTGTTCCATCAACAGTGCACTTTACCTTGTACACCCATTTCGATCCAATAATATTCTTGTCTTTTGATCTCGCCACAATCTCCCATGTTTTATTCCTTAGCGGGGACTTGAACCTGACCACCATTAGGTTAAAGGTCCAATATGTTACTATAAACTTCATCCATCATTGCACAGGTTTTCTTTGGGCGCCACCGCCTCGGCATCTAAAACCCACCGCCTCGACATCGAAACAGCGGGGAGAGGGGAAGCCTTGATCAGTTCGGCCAAGCTCCGGTCGATGGCGAGGCCTTTGGCAAACTAGGGGCCCAACTTCGGCCGAGAATCCGGCCGGTTCAAGCACAACCGCATCCACCGGTTTGCTTGCTCTCGCGCGCCGGTCCCAATCCACCAGAATTTGCATCAGGTCGGTTTTGGCATCACGTCGGTTATTGCTTCAGCTCGGTTTTTGCAGCTTTCTCTGGTATGGCAGCACATCTCTTCACCTAGTTTGGCTTGGCATCAACGGAACAGTCAGCACCGATCCTATCTCTTTGCCAGTATTAGCCCACCGGCACCCCTCCTTCCACACCGACTTGCAATTCTCTATACCTCCCGGGCGGTCGGCGCCGATCCTACCTCTTTGCCAGTATTGGCCCACCGGCAGCATACTCCTTCCACATCAGCTTGTAGTTCTCTATAGCTCAGGCCAGCTACTGATTTCCGGCCAGCTGCTAATTTCTAGCCCATCCACTTGTTGCTCGAATGGCTCGTCGGATCAAAGCGCATGGCGGGGGAGACCCGTAAAAAAGAACCTCGTTAAAGGCTGCTGAGCGGTCTTGAATAGGCTCTATGACCCGCAATTTCGCCATATCTTGAGCGCCCCATCATTTGGGCCTCGGCCCCTATCTTGGCATACCGGACACACCCTCCGGAACCGCAATGCTCCGGATGCATCTTCGGTTCGACCTTGACCCGTTGATGCTTTCGGATCCATTATGCGCCTCCGGTTGTTGGTGGGGATCCATACGATCAATCGGCCGTCACACTCCACGGGGAACGTCGGCTCGGTTGCCCTTGGGAAGGCGGGTCCGGCTTTAGAATCTTTTCACGGTCGGCGGGGCTGATTCATTGCTGACCGCCATTGATCTTTGCACCCGTCCCCTCCGCGGGGGTTGGCGTGAGCATGTGGATGCTACGTCCCGGCCGATGATACCGCGCCCTATGCCCACAAGGCCATCATCCGCCGTTGTTTGCCCTTGCACAAGTCACGCTTTTGGCGACCAGGCCACAAGCGCGCCCGTTAGCCACGAACCTCGTATTGTGGGTTTGGAGGAAACAGCGACACTCACGGGGCGGATGAGGTCACCGTTTCTTTGCGGGTGATGCACATAAAAGCGGATGGCATTCTCGGCTTGTCAAGTTGGGCGACCACGACGGCCGCCCCGTCATTTGCGGTCGGTTTGGGGATGCTTTGTCGGTACGCACATCCTCGCCATGGCAATCACTTGCAAGGGACCTCCTTCTCGAGATCGGGGAAGATCTTACCCGGCCACCCGGCTCTGCCCGGCGGAAGGATGGTGTGTCGAGTCCACGAGGCTTCGTCCATGCCGGAAGTGGGGCGTGTATAGAGGAAGCGGGGGCTATCATTCGGGATCACTGGCCACTTGATCCATGGGCAGTGGCTGTCTAGTTGATTTGACTCCAAGATTTGCTTGGGCTTATGCCCTTCTGTTGTGTTTTATTTTAGTATTGTGATTTGCTACGAGGCATCGTTCCCCGAGTTCTGTGTACTAGGGCTAGACCCCACGTTTGATTTTGGCTTCGGCCTTTTTGGTTTCGTCACGGGGCTTGGTCCATTGGCTGATTTTCAGTGTTTCGATGGTTAGTGCTTTTTAGTGGGTGTTTTCCTTTATCATTCACATCATGTTGCAAGCTTGCAAATGTCCCTTGGCTGCGAGCAAATGGCCTATGTGCCCAAGCATCACATTTAGCGTTTTTAATTGATGATGACGCTTCTAAATTTACCTCAACTCCTTGCTTATTGGCCAAGTCTTCTTGGGGTTTTCGTCTTTCATATACTAGCACCGTTTCTGGCTATTGTTTGATTGGTGCATCATCAATTTGTTGCTGCAACAATTTGTCAGACTTCATTTCATCATTGCCAAACATTAGAGGAATTTCAAATATCTTATCTTCTTCCTCCTTAGCTCCTGTAGCATTGATTGGATCTGCAGAAACTTCATCGAAGATTACATCACGGGAAACAATTAATTCTTCCTTGATTGGATCCTATAATCTATATTCTTAGGCCCTCTTGTCATATCCAACAAAAGTACAAACTTTTGACCTGCTATCCAACTTTATTTTACCGTGTTCTTTATGAACATAAACAAATGCTTTGCATCCGAAAATTTTCAAGTGTCTTACCCTTGGTTTTCTTCCATAATAAGCCTCGTAAGGCATCATGCCATTCAAGATTATTGTTCCGGCCTATTAAGAAGATAGACTGAAGTCAAAGCCGCTTCAACCCAAAACCTATGAGGCATTGAGCCATAAGGGATATGAGCATATTAGCAATGGTCCAATTACGCCTCTCCACAACTCCATTTTGCTGCGAGGAGTAAGGTGCAATGACGTGCTTTTGAATGCCATTTTGGGCACAAAACTCCTTGAACTTCTTTGAAGTGAATTCTCCCCCATTATCAATCCGAAGGCAGAGGATTTTCTGCTTTGTTTCAGCCTCAACTTGCAACTTAAATTTCTAAAAAAGCTTAAAAAGTTTCAGATTTTCTTTTGAGAAAATAAATTCCCCAAAACACGTGTTTCGCATACTCTTTATAGGAGGCAAGCCCCTAACTTCCTCATAATTGGATAGGGTTTTTAAAGCACCATAGCTTAGATGGCCATACCTTTTATGCCAAATTTCTGAAATTTTGCAATAAGCCGCTGCGTTAACTTCATCCAATTTAAAAATAATTGCTTCTTTATCATCAAAGAGGATTTTGAATCCCATTTTGGCAATGAAACCAAAAGAAATCATATTTCTTTTGAGCCCAGGGACTAATTTAACATTGCTAAAACAAAGAATTTTCTCTTCTATACCTTTTATGTTAATAGAACCTTCTTCCTTAATGTCTAAAGCAGAATTATTGCAAGCAAAATTCTTTTACCATTGTACCTTTGAGAAGAGTTTTTCATCGCTGGATACATGAGTTGAACGACCACTATCCAAATAACCTGGTTTTGATGATTCTACTACATCGTCAAAGCTACATTCACAAAGCGTAGCAAATTCTTTTGAAGCCGAAAGATGTACCTTCTTCAAGGAAATCGACTCCTCCTCCATTTTAATTCCAAAATACCCTTTTTCAAAGGAAATCTCTTTTACAACATATGCGAATTCATCACAACAGTAGCATTTTACCTTTTTCTTCCAATCATCTTGCTGACTTTAATGATCAAATTTTGTATAAGGAGCTGTCTTCCTCGTCCTCTTCCACATGAACTCCTTCCGCTACCTTTTTGAGTTGTATCATACAAGAATTATTGCTGAGAGGATCTGGACTGCGATCCTCTTCTATTCGCCCTATTAGATTTGCCTCCTCCTTGAGAAAATCCAAAATTTAATTGCTGACACCCAATGCGGGAACGATGTAACTACCCCGAACTCAGTTGCAGTAGGCTTTGCCGGGCCACATGCTCTTTTGGTCTTTGACGTTCGACCTCAATGCTTTCTGCTGCAAACCTGCAGCTACCTCCTCAAAGGTAGGTTGATTATCATCCTTGCCTCCTCTAATTTGAAAGCCATTCAAGAAGCTTCCAAATTTTGGTGTCCCTTGATAGATGACATTAAGCAAGTCATCTTCACTTAATTTTACTCCAATCGCTGCCAATTGAGCTGCAATTCTTCTAATTGAATTAGAAAAATCCTTCATGTCTTTGCAATCCTTCAATCTTATGGCATTCAATTGATCCTTCAAATATTGTTTTCGTATATGAGTCTTTATCTCATACAAGGTCTAAAATCTGATCCAAGTTTCGTGGGCATATTTTATCCCAAGTATATGCATTTGCATCTTCTCATCAATTGAAATTTTGATGAGGAATAAGGCCTTGTTATTCTCCAACTATTTCAGCTACTTATCCGATGAGGAGGCAAATTTTTTGGTGACTTTCCGTCCACTTGCTGATTTGTGGACGCTCTAGGATTAATTTCATCAACAATTCTCATCAGACTTGCAAGCTCAAAGGCCAGTTCATCTTATCCTTCTATGCTGGGTAATTTCTACCATTCAATATAAACTTCTCATGCATCAACACTTTCTTCATTCCTTCCATGACCTGCACACCAACTTTTTAGATGGCCAACCTAATGGATGTAGGTTGTAAGATCTGATACCAAATCAAGGAAGAGAAAAGAGATAAAACAGATTACAGAAATTGGAAAAGCTGAAAACTCTATCTATTTTTGGACATCTTGTCCATTACATATACTCTTAAGTTTAGGGCTAAACCTTAATTACAAAACCCTAGTCTAGAAATCTGAAATGCCAACAGTCTTGACTGTACTTAACAGTCAATATGAAATATCTCTAACTAACAGTTCACATTAAGTCTAACACTGTCTAGCTAAAAAAGGATTAGCATAACGAGATTGTTAGATTGGCAAGAAAGAGCATCTTTAAGCTTTACAAGAAATTTATTGTGACGGCCAAGGTCGCTGCAAACATTTCTTTGGTTTCAAACTTGCAAATGAAGCTCATCCAGCATTTAATAATGCAATATCAGTTTAGTAACTCAGTTCTACGAATGTGAAATTGTGCAAGATGGACATACAAAATTGAAATAATTCAATTGAGTCAAATTTCATGAATAAAAATATTCAATTACTAAGAATTCAGTTTGTTGCGTCTTTTCCTAGTGGTCAATTTAATAAAACACAATACAATAATATATATGATTCCACTTAATCTCATGTCATTATTTGACCTAACTAAGTGTAGCTTAGTAGCTCGTCATCATTCCTCGGCAACAATAGCTAGTTGATGGTTTGTTCCCATCAGCGTGGTTGCTCCCATCAGATTTGATCAAGCCAAGAAATCTTCTCGATAGCAAGCAAGCAATGGAGGAACCATGCATGTAGTGTATAGTATGAAATAAGCTTTTGACGCAAAGAACGACGGCCATTAGAAACTATGATGCCTCTGAACAACGAATCTGCAGCAGGACCATCTATCTCTCTATATCTGGCAAGTGACCTAAGCTGTTCTACTAGAGCTATAGGATAGTATGGTCCATTCTTGTCTTGTTGAGACAAGCACTAGAAGCATATTGGTTAGTTTTTGAAGAACGGATGAAGAAGCTAGCATGCGAGGAAGCAAAAATAATCTGATGCAAATGAAGGTTAACTCCGTGCTATGAAGGAATGCTGCAAAAGAAAGGACAATGGTGATGCAACGCATGAGATATAACAAAGTGGAATTTGGTCCAAGAAACCTATCAATAATGCGAGGCACCAAATTGAGGTAACAAAGGATATTTCAAGCAACCTCGGTTTGAGAACTTATGCTTGGCAATATCATGCGCCAAGACCCAAAGGCGGTGATCATTGGGCTTGGGCAGATCTGCCAAAACATGAAGCTGATAGATGCTAGAATAGCATTGACCTGTGACATTAATGTCCAAAAGGTCATAGCAGGAAAAGGCAAACTGTAGAAGGAGCAACAGGGAGGTAGGACAGGTCCCTACTACATCATCAATCCTTTAACTCATGCCAAGGTTATGAATATCTCTTTAAAGTAGCTGGGGCTCGACAACCCAACAAGTTATGCTGAAACTCTTTCAACTTGCACAATTCCATGTTGGAAGCGTTAATCTCATTTTAAAATTGAGAATAAAAAACATCTGCAATAAAAACAAATAAACTCACCATCAATAGTTGAAAGAAATCTTTGGGCAATAATCGGGTTAGATGATTTGCCAAGTGGAAATGAAGAACATCCTGATCCTCTAACCAAACTTTGCCCACCGGATGAAAAGTAGAGATGGTCCACAATGGAAGGAAACCAATCACTTGAATCTGTATGCAAGATAGGTCACCAAGGAGCTTATTCCCAATGGAAAATAAGCGAAAACATATTATCTGCACAAGCTAAGGCAAACTCCAAGGTTTGGGGCACTAGGGCTGGAGGAGAAAAACAATAATTGTTGAAACCAGACCAAGACTGAGAAAAAGCATTTGGAGGTGATGGCCAATCGGGTAGGCTGCCAACAATTAAAGTTAGAAAGTTGGTGATTGGAAAGATTAGCAAACTGGTCAACATCATCAATGATGCAAAAAGTGGATTGCGAAAGGTTGTACTCATTAAAATCTTGTAATTTAGACAAGCAATCAGTCTATTGGTTTAAGCTCCTAGGGATCCAAGCAAGTTTGAGGGAGACATAAAGTATAGATGCGCAAACAGAGAAAATGTAGCTCCAAGTTGGGAGATCCGCCTGTATTAAGGACATAGAACGCATTAAGAGAATCTCCAAAGGCTGTAGCTCGAGAAGTCCTCAACGAGAGCCCATCCTGGCTAAGATAAGTAAGAACGGTTTGAAGTTTGCGAGAAGTAGAGGACGCTAATTTACCAAAAGCGGAAAGCAGGCCTGAAAAATTGGTCTCGGGATCCTATCTCCCCCCTCCCAGGAAGTACTCTTACAAAACCTCTAAATGATCTTATATATCCTCTAATGAGATAGTTGGGCATTCCTATAGGCTTGCAAAATCTGAGGTTGGATGAGACACCTTTCGAGCCCGGCCCGATGTCATCAAAACAACCTATCAACAATAGTATTGAGGTCCGCCAGCTGCACAGGCTCTCTCCAATGTTGTTTTACCTCTACATTGATCAATTGAAAGGATGGCTTATTGAACACAGGGGTGAGGAGCTCAATTTGTGGCCTAGTCATATCTGTGGTGATCTAGAATGACATAGAGCACGTATAGAAAGCCTTTCTGTCTCAGGCACTTGATGTAAAAATCCATATCAGATTCTTTTGCAGAAGATAGGTTTCTTACCTTTACAGAGTGCCACACTCAACTACCGCATTATGATAGTATCTTGATATATGCTTCCTCGACAAGCTTTGAGATGCTAGTGCCCTAGAACATGTTAAGACAACAAACTACCAACACTAGATACATCCTATGCTTACATGGAATCCATACCACTACCTCCATATATATTTGCCACATAAAAAGTGCAGATTGATAGCTTCAATTCGCATAGAGGCCCATCTCCTCTAAATTGAGACATGCAGATGGTCTCGAGAGGCATGAGAATATAATTTGTCAGTGTTGCCAATGGGATGCAATTGAGGATGAATACCACACTCTTAAGAACTGTCCGACATTACCCACATCTATGCAGAGTGATCCCGCCTAGCCAGCCACTTCACTTGCTCTAGACATGACCTTAGTGGGTTTGATGGGATCGTACCTCCAGGACATCATGGATGATTGCACTCGGCTATGTCCTCAGACACTGCACTGAGATTAAAATGTATCATAATGTATCATTGTAAAGTTTCTTAGCATGTCTATTGCTGCTAAGGTTTCTCCCCCAAAGACCCTTCAGGAAGGGGTGTTTTAATCCCGATAGTAATACATTTGCTATACTCTTTGATTGGGTGCCATAGATCAATTGGACTCCTGGACGATAAAAATCCATTCAATTCTATTCTATTCCTTTGATAAAATAGATCTTAGATGTTTGTTCACATTTAGCATTTATTGTATCTCTATGGCCCTTTATGTTACACTGTTTATCAGCACTTCGATGGCAGAATATTCCATGCCTTTTTTTCTTGTCAAGGGCCAATGAGTTTTTGGAAACAAAAACATTAGCATGCTCAATACCCCCAAAAAATAAAAAAAAATCCCATGGTCATGGATTACGGAATAGGCAGGGAATAGACCATTGGTAGCCAAAAGGTAACAATAGTGTCCAAAAGGAGCTAAGGGGTTTGGCTATGCCACACAATGGCCTTCCTCCTACAATTGTGGTCATGAAAGAGGAGTTATTCATAAGGGACTCTAGCTTATCTCAAACTCTATAAAACAAAGGGATGAAGGATTTACCTATTCAAGAAGGAGAGACCATGCAAGCCCATTGAAGAAAAAACTACACTAAATTAACTATGTTGGCTACATAATCCTTGTTATTGGCAAAACAAACAAAATTAGAAAGAAACCAGTCTGCAAAAATAAAAACTACTCTTCAATGGTAACTCATCCTCAACCTCACTGCCCACACTTAGAAATTTGCATGTACAAAAATAGCCCAATGGAACACTCTTCTATTCATATCGATGGAGTCCCAAATTCTATTCCCGGACTATTGGCAAATGAGGAGCCCAAGAAAAAGGGTAAAAAGGCTATAAAAAAGGAAGAAGCTAAAACAAAAAAAAAAATAGCAGCCCACATCATAATCGTATGATTTAATATTGAATACATCTCAAGGATCATAGTCCTAACTTAGCAAAAACAATCCTTACAACACCAAAAAAAAATAATAATTATGGACACTTTAAATAAACGATCATTTGTGACAAACATTTCATGCCAAACTACATAGCCTCTATCCATGGACGTATACTTTGCCCCACCATGAAGTATCGTACGCGTATCCTGATCTCAAGGACGACGAAGAATAGAATAGAATAGAATAGAATAGAATAGAATAGAATAGAATAGAATAGAATAGAATAGAATAGAATAGTTTTTTAACGTCCACGGAGACCAATAGGTCTTGGGACCCATACAATGGGCTAGTACAATCATTACTACTAGGATTAAAAAACCCCTGCCTCGAAAGGTTTTCAAGGGAAAAACCTTTGCAGTAATGATGATACTAGACAAGCGGAGATAATAACTACTGAGGGCTCAGTAATTGCTGACGTTTATCTAGAACCTCAAGTATGTATAATGCCGTCATGCACAGATGGTGCTCTGAGAAGTTGTGGAAGCGTGGAATGGAATGCTAATGTCAAAAAATGATTCCGGACTATCTCAAAAGCAGGGCAACTCAGAAGAGTATGGCTTTCATCTTCAATAACCGATGGCGGCAACATGCACATAGTCTAAGCTTCTCGCGGCAATTCGCGGCCGCTCCCATCTACTGTCTCAATCCGTGAGTGCATGGGGACCCGTGCGAATTGATGCAATAGCTACAAGCTTGTTCCTGGACAATGAAGCAAGCAAATAAGCTTGGGGCCCTGGTGCCAAGGTGGGATTTATGTGTGCATGGTAATGACCAGTTTTCACTTAGGCCAAAGTTAGAAAAATGAAAAGTTAGATAATGCTTTATATATGTAGTGATAAGAAATTTATCACGGCGCCTTGTCCGCCACGAACATTTCTCTTTCTTGGTGCTTACATAAAATAATTTTTGTCTTAACACACTAGGATAAAAAGAACAAAGATTGAGATGGACTGCAAAGATAAATGCTCAAACCTTTTAAGTTGACTTACCTTGTTTTTTAAGGAACAACATAAGATGCTATTGGCCAATCTTGAACTATGGATGCTAATGTAAGAAAAACCTTGAACCTTGGCAACATTTCAATCTTGCACCATGCATGCTAATCTAATGTAAGCAAAATTTGAACCTTAATATCCTTGCATAAAAAAATTCAATTAACTTCAAACATTGCACAAAGAGCTAAGTCAAATCAATGCTTGTGTGCAACAATTAGTGTAGCAATTAAAGTCTCGTTTATTATCTAATAAGACCACCTAAGTTCCCAATAATGAAGCTCACTCAAATTACTTTACTCCTAGCAAAATCATATAGGCGCACTAGCAAGTCCTTCACCTGTGCTGCAAACAAATGCAAGTGGATACTAGAACAGAATAGAATGGATATTTATCATCCACTGAGGCCAATTGGCCTATGTGACCCAAACAAAGAAAGCAAGTGTATAATTACTGCCAGGATTAAAAAACCCTCGCCCTTAAGGGTTTTCAAAGAAAAAACCTTGCTAGTAGTAGATATGCAATATTGAGAACGGTCATATTTTTCCTAAATGCAATACCATTTTGCTGTGAGGTATATCTACATGTCAACTGCCTTTTTATTCAATTTCTGATGCAACAGCCTTTGAATTCATGTTGAAACAAACTCAGCTCATCTATCTGAGTGCAAATACTTTATCTCTCTATCTATATCCACTTGTACTTCTGCAACAAATTGCTTGAATTTCATCCATAATATTCATCAATACACTGATGTCATACTTCCTACATATTCATTAATAAAGTTGTTATTGATAAAAGGGAGGGTTAGGCTCAGATTTGCCATAGCTATGACATTCAGTTCTCTATGGCTATATGTTTATGTATTTCCTTAATCTCTGGATGGCTAGAATCAGGAGATTCCAAAGCTCATTTTAGCCGCTATTGTTCCTATTCAGGATCATGACAAAGGCAAGAAGAGGGGTCACAATCAACAGCTGCAGCGTTACATGCCTAATTCTAGCAAATCAATTATGCATATAAAATAAGGAAACATGTAGTGCTACAAAACAACTGCAGGGGGTTGCAAATCATATAATTAGGGTAAAACTGCATCTCATCATATCGAGTGGTGACACCTAGGACCAAAAGATCAAGACCTAAAATTAATCTTTGCAACCAAAACAGTGCTCGGCACGGGCATCAATTGAGTATTAATAATATTGCTTAGGCTGCTATTCTGGTGTCCTGATTATTTTGCATACATAAGTAGCCACATTTGGTCATAGACGGAGCTTATAGCACCGGAACAAATCTAAAAGTTGCAATCCACTACACACCAAGTCTAGTTACGCTCATGTACTGAATTTTGTAAAGCATATTTCTGTAGCAATTTGTATAGTTTTGTTGTGAGCTTGTAGTAGACTCCAATTGATTGTAGACCATAGCTTATATCTCACCATGCTAGAGCTAGGGTTTTGGAAAAAAAAATGGTTTTTACTAGCATATGAATATTGAAGTAAGCAACAATGTTCCACTTGAGGCAACTTTGGCATCTCGATCTTTAGTGTAGATTTGTTTTTTCATGGCTCTCCTAATGATCATGGAGATTCATCTTGAAAGAGGTTTTTGTATATCATTTAGTGACTTTACAGCTAATACTGGCTTCAATTTTGTTTACTTCTCTCTTTGAATGGCTTCAATTTTCTTTACCTTCTCTCGTGGGATCTTGAAGCAGAATCCACTGGAACAGAGCCGATTTGGGCAAATTTCTTATCCTCATTTGTTCTTCTACACAAATGCCATATCAAGAAAGAATTGGTAGCTTACACCATTGAATGCTCTGATTATTCGCTTACCAAACTATTCACTGCCATGGAATTTGGCGACACCTAATTACAGCATCAAACGACAAGATTGCCTTGAAAAAAATGTAGCAATAAAGGAAAACGTCAACACTTGTGATTTATCAGATCAGATGTTGAAGAGCAATAATTAGGCAGACTGTCCACTGCCAATATCAGACGACCATAAAGAGCGAAGCAACAAAACATGGCACCAAAAGGTCGATTTGGTTTACAGTGCAGAAACTTGAAGTAAGTCTCCATTCCCTTTTTCTATGCAACGTTTGAATTGTATGTATCCAGCCCTGGACCCTTTTACATTTCTTCAAAATCTCTCTCTTCCTTTACGATATCCACGTCTCTTTGCAAAATTTTGGCTCCGGCTTCGAGGTCTAAGCTTATGCTACTACATGGACTCTGGATTTTGCTCTGATGGCACTTCCAAGTTTGAAGAAATCACATCACAAGAAGAAAGAAACAATATCCAGAGTAAAACTGAGAATAAAAGCTCGGCAAAACATGATAGTAGGAAAGGGCCAGCCAGAGCCTAGATTTATTTTGCAACTGCCAGGCTTTGAGGAAGAAGCTAATCCCCCAGGAGAGCCCATTATACCTGATAAATGGGGGAGCCTTTTAGAACTGGTTCACATGCAATTGTAGCTGGGAAAAGCCCCGTTATACCATGTTCAAATTGGTGATGGTCGGTGATGGTGGGCGTAAAAGGGCATGGCATTTTACATGAGGGTGAGGGCGTCGATGATGCATGTGTATCCAGCCTTAGGGCACGCCAATTTATTTGGCATAATGGGCGAGCTTGGGGTTTTACCCCTTTAACCAATAAGCTTCAAGGCAACTTTACTCTGATTGAAGCCCTTTTCAAAAAATCCACCGACAAAAAAATTAATAATAATAATAATGGGTTTTAACGTCCACAGGAAGCCGGAATCAAGTATAGCCTGTGGGGACTTGAAAATATTTGTTCTCCCTATTTAGAATATGTCCCCGATATGCACAATGGCAATCTTTGGCGGCGTGGCGGTCGATCGATGATGTGGCCCAAAGGGTGTGACCATTCCAAAAGTTGTGTCCCTCTGTACAAAGTTATGTCTATTAGTTTAGGTGTCTGTGTCTCTTCGTAACTATATAATATATCTGCGGTGGGCAGAATTCCCAACCAAATCAATCTATTACTTCCGTTGTTCTTTTTGTCATGGTATCAGAGCCCCTTGTGGGCTGATCTTGGAGAAGAGCATCGATTCTACACCAATGGGCTAAAGGCTCTTCATCAAAATCATGGGCAGATTATCCTTGTGGGGAGCCGCTGCCGTGAAGCCTGAATTGGCTTAGTCGCTAATTCTGGAAGTGCTAATTTGGTGTGAATTCAAGAGATGGCAGCCAGCGTGATTGTTGAGAAGAAATCGATTGAGAGATTTAATGGACAAGGGTTTTATATCTGGAAGATAAGAATGAGATTCTTTTTTTTCAAAGAAACCTGTGGAATATCGTGGAAGGTATTGAGAAGAAGCACAAACTTCTGGATGATCTTTTGCAAAGTGGCAAATTTGTCATAATAAGGCATATGATCTGATTGTGGAAGCTTTAGGCAATCAGCAAGTACTGCATGTGAGTAGCAAGGATTCGACTTATGATGCTTGGAAAACATTAATGGATATCTATGAATCAAAGGAGGAATCCATGAAGGTGTTCTTGCGCCAAGAATTTAGAAGCTTTCACATCGAAGAAGATGAGAAGATTGGAGAAGCAATGTGCAGATTCAGAACTCTTGTGCAACAATTGGCTGCTATAGGAGATCATGTGGATTCTGATTATCAAGTGGCTACACTCATAAATAATTTACCAGATTCGTTTGGGCAATTGAGGTAACTCTGAGTAATCATGATAATCTAACCCTTGACCAGGTAATAGCTTCTATTTTGAAAGAAGAAATGCATCGAAAGAAGAAGGGGAACGTATCACTAGATCTGAAGGAAAAGGCATTTCTGGCAATGAACAAACAAAAGAAGAAACTAAGTCCAGAAGAATTGAAGAAAATGCGCCCGTGCTTTAAGTGTGGAGCCAAAGGCCATTATGTGAAGGATTGTCCAAAGAATTCTGAGCATGGGCATGAGGAGCAAGCAAATTGTATCAGTGATAAATTCTTTTAGATCCCGTGGGAGTAGTATTTGAAACTTCAGTGGAAGTAGCGTGCAGTTGTATATGTGAAGAACTCTGTGCATACGCTGACANGTGGAAGTGTTTAGAATATGTCCCCGATATGCACAGTGGCAATCTTGCTGACGTAGGCAGATAAGTGACGTGGCCCAAAGGGTATGACCATTCCAAAAGTTGTGTCTCTCTGCACAGAGTTATGTCTATTAGCTTAGGTGTCTGTGTCTCTTCGTAACTATATAATGTATCTGCGCTGGGCAGAATTCCCAACTAAATCAATCTATTACTTCCGATGTTCTTTTTGTCACTTCCTAGCAAGGAAGAAGAATAAACAAGGGAGACTTGTATCTGGACATGGACTCATCAGCCTGTTTAACATTTTTACCAAGGGTACAACTTGCTTTAATTCACACAATAGCATTGCCCTCATTCTTCAACAACAGGCTAGTACCTCATAGGGCTAGCTAATCCATGGTAATTCATTACCAAAAACAATGCTTTCTACACCACAAAATCCAACATGTCTAATGTCTAACACCTGATGCAGAAACTGTCCACAAAATCCCTGTAAAGCTAAGACATTCCCTGACTTGAAAGGCCTCTATATAATTGATCATGTTTTTATCACTCATCATCCTTTATTTATGCATGGTTTCACATTTGACTTGCTTTCAGCTCCAGTGGATTTTAAACTTCACAGCCTGAAGTTGTTTCTTTCTAGTTTATGGGATTCAGCTAACTTCTTTTTCACTTTAAATTTTCAGGTTGTAAAGAATGATAATGTTAACCTCTACATCCCTATGCACCAGCCAATAAATAAGAAAAAATTGTCCAACATTATGTGTGGATTGCCATGAACGTATTGGTTGTTTGTGGCAAGTTTATGGCAAAACTTGCGACATTCACCAATGTCAAAATAGGATACTCAAGCTATTTTGATACTTGGAGCCTGATATAGAAGATGCATCTTGACACAAACAGTTTACAACGTAATTAACAGTCATTTTTTGTAGATTCATTCAGAAACCCAGGTAAATATTATAAAATCATAGAAGATTTTCATAACAAATATAATTTGGATAGAAGAGCATCTTAAACACACCATAGGGGACAACATCAGACGTGTTCCAAAGCATCCTTTGCAAGGCAACCTTGCTGCTTGGGCATACACAACTGCAACAAAGCAAGAACCTCATTGCATCTCACATTTGAGTAAGAAAAATAGCAAAGTTGTTCCCTACTTGAAATTGATCTCATCGTAACATGGGAAGCTTGAGTTGGACTAGATACTCCTCATAGATGATGATCAGTGAAGTATTGAAGTTGAGAATACCCTGCACCTACCCCACCTATCACCTTGCAAATTGCTTGATATGCTTGAAACCCTCTAGTAGAAGCCATTACACAAATTAATGAAAGTTGTGCAACTTAGATAGTTCATCCCTTGATGTTATCTGGCCCTAATTGTGTCCTTAAATCATTACTGAGTTTTGTCGTATGAAAATTGTTTATGGTGCAACGCTCGAAACATTATCTTTCTAAAAAGTGCACGCTACTTTACTTGTTGCAGAATTGAATAAGCTGGGACGGAATCCAAAGATCATAAACCCCATCCATCTAAAGTGTAAATCAGTTGCGGCTTGCTAGATTGGTCACCTAATCAACACTTCAGCATCAACAAAAAATCACTTAGTATGCCAGCATTACATGATAACATGCATAGAAACTAGCAGAAAGATGTCTTTAGCATGATTTGACAAGGCTATTTGCAACGATTGAAATGCAACTTGGCTTTCCTCATAACATCAGAGGTGTCTATCTTAACCAAATGCCAGCAAGATTTTTGGCTCCATTAGGAAGAACTTGTGAGACTTCTTGTATTGATTAATGCTCAGATGTTGCTGGGGACATCAAATGTTCAGATGCTACTCAGATGCCTTGTCATTCAGCATGCGACCATCTCGATTTCAAAATTGATGACTAAATCATCAACAGAAAATGGCATAAAGACATGTCCAGATTTATAAACCTCTCCATGCATAACAAGTTGTTCACATTGGGGCTTCTTGTTTTGTCTTTGGCCTTATAGGCCTCAGTCTATGGTTGATAGATGATGAGGCGATACTAGGTCTGCCACCATCTTACAATAACGTGTAGGCTCTGTTGAAACAGTCAAGCTAGTAACATTTACTCCCCAGTCAAGCTAGTAACATTCAGCTGTTCTCAAGCCTCTCCTCCTAAGGTCGCTTGTCGCTTCATTGTTTTCCCTCTTTGATTGCGTTCATCGCTCCATCAATATCTTTGATTCCATTATAGCTTCGAAGTTGCTACTTTCGAGTTTGGGTTATGCCTAGCCCTTGGCTTGAGTCATTTTGCTAGTTGTATGCGTGAGGGTTGTCTTGTTAAATGCCCGAACACTGTTAAGCCTGCATGGAATACCTTCGAGTTGTGATGATCTCGGTTTCCTAGAGTATTTTTTATGACTTTTTCATCGATGTTATGCTTGTCATCAGTTTGGATTCAGAAGTTCTTGGATGACTAAGGAAGCAGGCTCTTGCCATTTATTGCTTTGATCGGCACACGCTAGTGCAAAACCTAGCCGCCTTTGCACCTTGATCCCTTATCTATGCCGGAAGCTACAGATTCACCTCAGACAGAAAAGTTTGGGTAGGATTTGCTCGTTTGTGGAGGATTCAAATTAACCGAGGAGCTCTATTTTCTTGTTTGTGATCAGATCTGACATCCATTTACTAGTTTATATTTTTCTTTCCAAAGGTAGGTGTAGTTTTGACTTTTTAGAAACAGAGGAGGATCAAAATCGTGCTTTAGTTGTGGTTGCAACTGGCCGCTAGTTGATTTGGGATCATCATAATTTCCTTTTACTGCCTTGACAAGGAAGTAGGTGGGGAAACAAACACCCTCATCAACAATTAGATCCTTTATACTTTGCAGAGTATGTGCCAGTCTCTCTATTGCTTGCTTCATGATTCCTTATTCCAATGGGTAAGTACATTTCTTTCTCACTTACCTCATTGTCTATGAGTCTCTATTTGTTTCTTTGAAGACAACAACCCCAATATCAGAAAGATGATAGTTTGTTGTTGCTATATCGTACATCATTTAAGATTTTTGACGAGTAAAGGTACGTGTAATATTCTTGGATTCTCTTATTGTTGAGTACGCTGCACGCTTTGTTATTGGGCTGCTTCCGGCCAGTTCATGTGACCCAGCTAGGGGTTTGAGCACCAAAGATCACCACAGGACCAGGGCCTGGTGATTATGGGCGAATCGGCAGCATACCATGCATGTTTCAAGTACTTCGGCCCTCTCTCAGCATCTCAGCATCTAAGCCCTTTCTGTTCGAGTAGCATCTGCGAGCATGTTCTAGCATCAAACAAAACAAGAAGTTAGCAGTTAAATATACCACAGTTTCAGATTCGCCATCAGCAAAGGCTTCCGATTGAGTGAAGGGTCTCCGATCCAGCCCGCCATGCCCCAGTAATGCGCAGCGGCGAGTTACTTGATTCTGTAGCGAGCATCATCAGCCCGGTTACCTTCATCTCCAGTCCGGTCGTTTCCACAGGCAATTTGATTTATTGTGGACACCCTCAGCTCGGTTACCTCCACATGTTTATTTTATGATCCGGCCAGTTGACCACCACCTTACAGTATAGTTCAGCAATGACAAGCCTTTGCCCAGCTCGGACTGCTTAGTAGCTCTCTTTCTAAGAGCCAACCCACCCAGCTCTGTCTATACCTAGCATCTGTCAGGCAGATTCGCTTGGGAGTTTCTTTCATCATATCAAGCAGTCCTGTCCAGGTCACACCATATCCAATAAGTTGGTTTGCCCTACTTATTTGCTTTGTCTTGCTTTTATTCTTGCATAGTAGGTCGGGATTTGTCCCTCTCTTGCTTTTCCTTCATCCCCTCTCGCCCAGCTTTCTCCTGCCACATCCACGAATCTGTCTATCCCAATCAACGTTCCAGATGACTCGGAAAGCCAGTCTATCTATCCCAATCAACGTTCCAGATGACTCGGAAAGCCAGTTACGGTTGATGCCTGTCCGCCAACCCCAGTATCCGAGAGATAGATAGTATTTTAACGTCACGCCACTAGGCAACATCCAAAAGGACATGTGAGATAGATAGTATTTTAACGTCACGCCACTAGGCAACATCCAAAAGGACATGTGAGATAGATAGTATTTTAACGTCACGCCACTAGGCAACATCCAAAAGGACATGTGAGATAGATAGTATTTTAACGTCAATGGCAACATCCAAAAGGACATGTGACCACACACCACATTTGCATTACTTGGTTGGGCCTTGCCCCCAACCACTTTACATTATGTAGGCAACATCCAAAAGGACATGTGAGATAGATAGTATTTTAACGTCACGCCACTAGGCAACATCCAAAAGGACATGTGAGATAGATAGTATTTTAACGTCACGCCACTAGGCAACATCCAAAAGGACATGTGAGATAGATAGTATTTTAACGTCACGCCACTAGGCAACATCCAAAAGGACATGTGACCACACACCACACTGCATTACTTGGTTGGGCCTTGCCCCCAACCACTTTACATTATGTCTTGTGGGTTTTCACGCTCAACAGTTCAAAGTGCGATTCTGGGCAGTCTCGAACTCGAGACCTATAGTTGCTAGATGTAGTGTGTTGCCACTAGACTAATGCTCAGAATATTTTAGCACTAGGCATCTTTCTAGACTTTATAAATCCATCATTCAAACAAATGCTTGGACCAGATGGTGTGACCTACAACACTTTGCTTGATTGTCTCTGCAAAGACAATAAAAATGGAAGAGGCTCTTGAGGATATGGTAAGGGTCGTATCCCTGATTCTATAACATACAACGTACTTGTTAATTGCCCTTTTTCAAAATGTTGGTACGAGGGAATACCCTCTTGATGGTTATGCAAAGCAGGTTGGCTTGCAAAGTATATGACACAATAGTGCATAAGGATGTGATGAAGGACAATCTGACTAAAGGCCCATCTATGAAGAACATTTCTGAGGTTACTATGCTTAATGTGGTTACTTTTAATATTTTGTTCAATCACCTTTGTAAGAAACAATGTCTAAATGAATCACTCACCTTTTTCAGGAAATTAATATCAAGAAGAATAACTCTTGAATTAATCACTCTAATACATGCATGTGCAAGGCAAAGCAGCTAAAGGATGCTCAAAAGCTATTTCAAGAAATGAGTAATAGCCAACACAATCATATTCAACATTTTGATGGATGGATTATGTAGGCTAAAGCTGGTAGGTTGGAAGAGGCATGTATATTGTTCAAGGACATGATTGTTGAAGGATTTTTGCAGATATACAATATACTCTTGAATAGCTTATGCAAGGCAACAAAAATTAAAGTCCTTGGCATTACGAACGAGAAAGGTTGCACTGCAAATATTGTTATATGTAACAGCCTCCTTGATGGATTGGGCAAGATAATTGGGTTGGTTGGTGCAAAAACATTGTCATATAATGCACTACATGAATGAGTGATTGGCCGAATTATATATCATTATGACATTAACACATTATATGTGCTCTCAATTTAGAATGAAATTATACCACTCCTTCCTCCATAACATTAAATCAACAGTTTAATCGCTCGCAGATGGCACCTTGTAGTTCAGATGCTTTTCTTCTAAGGTCATATTAAACCTTTAGCATTACTTCGTAGCCACGTTTAATGCTTTAATACCCTCTCCAACTTTATAATCCTTTACTAAGCGGGCATTGCATTACTAAGCATTAGACTTTAACACTGATAAATTTCTTCTAGTTATATCCTTAAACCCGGTAACTATTTGTTGTACACTACAATGACACCTCACCTTGAGAATCAAGATGCAATCCATGATTGAAGTGAACCATAAATGCTTCAAATGTAGCCTACCATTAAAGATGGACTCTAAGTGATTTAGATAAGAAAGTTATATGTGTGATATTATTATTATTATTATTATTATTATTATTATTATTATTATTATTATTATTATTATGCGCACAAGATGCAAATTTCACATAGGTTACATAGGAACAAATGTTCTAAAATGGAAATAGTTTTAAATCACAAGGGTTTCGCAAAAACTTGTCCCATATGCCAACTCATATACTTATATTCTTTTGAGTTCTTGTGCACATGCACTAAGGTGGCTAGTGTAACATGCAAATTGATGTAGTTGATGATATTTAAATAATTATCCCACCATTCTTTTAGTTAGCCTAATATAAGAACACAATAAATACCCAAATAATGTTCAACGTACAACGTGTGGCCATAGATGATGTATATGTAGTCTTGGGCTGTGGAATTCGATTCTTGACTCCATAAACTTCAATTCCATTGAGGACAGGTGGAAGTGTAGAATTAGCAAGTGGTGAAAGAGTTATGCCCAGAGTGAAGTTGGTTGATAGGTTTGTAATGTCAATGGCATGGCTAAAGGGCTTGGTATCAAGAACCAAGGTATGGTTGAGGTCATTACGAACCTCATTGTCTATGGTGATAGATAGCTGAAACACACAGCTGCCTTCTAATGCTCTTGTTCTGAAATCCCAGAAATATAGCTTGATATGCACATGTGAGACATCCGAATCAAAGCTCCAATTAAAATAAAGATGTGTTAGATCAAGCGGACCTTCAATAGCAGTCATAAACATTTTCTCTGGGGGGTGATCAATTAATCCAGCAGTTGAGACACTTTGAGAGGTATTAATCGTGTTTGTGGATTCTAGGGCGAGCCAGTAGCGGTCGTATAGATCGTCAGGGTATCTGCAAGAGATAGCAAGTGTTGCAAACATTAATCATAAGCATTATGGTTTTTTATTTTGATACATATGAATGGAATAGAATTGATTTTTATTGTCCACAAAAACCATGAACATAAACCATGAATTGCTATTATTAGAGGTATTAGATTGTACAACATACCTGAGAAATGTTGGGGACCCTAGATTTGCACGCATCAATGTGTAGAAATAAGAACTCTGAGGTTGAGAGAGAGAATAGGATCCAGATGGAAGGAGTCTGGTTTCAAGGCCAGAAACAAAAGGCACATTCTGATCATCAGAACTGGTGAAGCAAAAGCTGAAACTGGAAGTTGAAGAAGTCCAGATGGCCTCGTTCAAATGGTAATAACCATGTTGCTCTTCAGAAATACTTCCAGCCACTTTAGCCCACAGGAAGCCGTCCACATATGAGCTGAAAACAGGCCACATACTCCGGCCATCGTAATTGCCATAGTAGTACAAAGCCCGAACAAGGTATGTCTGGTTCGATTTTACAGGAAGATAGTAACAATTAGCGCTGCTTGTGGTATTGGGAAAATACCTCAATGTCTGTAGAATTGTGTTGGAATTGCTTCCATCCTTGAGCTTGGCGCTTGATCCGGTAGAAACAAAATTGTTGTCTGGTAGCCACGAAATGTTTCGCAGCGATATGAAGCCCGCTGCGGCGCCGCAGTCTATGCTTGTAAATCCTGTCATGAATTGCATACATATTACATAGACTAATTAGCTCGCTCTACTGGTGATGAAGAAGTGTGGATTTGAAAATTTACCCTGTTGCGCTGAAGCGGCCAGACATAAGGCGCAGAGCAGTAGCGTAAAGAAATGCCCTTGTGATGCCGCCATTTCAGCTCTGCATCGCCGGAATGCGCCATAGCAGGGCACCACGTCTCCCTTTTCCTAATGTTTTTAGGTCAATATATTAGGTGGCTTTTAAACGAATAAAGAATAAAGAGAGAATCTTTATTCTATTCCCATGTGGTCAGAGTTGAAATCGTTAATAGTCTGTGGTTAATCTCGGCCAAAGTTAATTCATCATTAGTATAGTTTAATGGGCCAGTTCACATGACGTCTTTTTTCTTCAGCACTGAGAACAGCCTGGACTCAGCATGCCAGGTTGCATCCCGCGACAGCTGAACTCTTATAACGGGCTCAACCTAAGTTCAACCAAGATTCAGCCATGCCACGACAATCTGTCCATGTGAACCCATCATAAGTTAATTAGCGCTTAAAGCACATATGCTTCTGATTGGTCTTCTTCTCTCACATCTTCGCTCGTAGTTTTTTCTAAAATCACGCATTAATGCACAACATTATTGTGTGTCTTCATTCTTGAATAAGGGCTCGCATGAAAGCTCCCAACAAAAAGAGAACTTCCTTACCAAAACGGGATCGAGGTCGAAGGTTGAAGGATGGCCAAAGAAGGGACAAGATCGGGGAAGAACATGCCACAACATAGAAAAAGGCGTCAAACTGGCAAACCAAGCAGGGAGAAACCCCTCCCCTGCCTGGTATCAAAGAAAGAGAGTCAAGGGAACTGCTGAGGGAGGTGCTAGGCTTTTCATTCATCTCAGCAATTTTTCTACAATGGTATAGAGTGGGTAGTTGCACATCGCAGGCTACCCAAAAAATGAAAAACAAAGGGAATATCCAGTTATAACACCTGGACCCCAAATAAAATTGTGTGCTACAGATGATGGCTAGTGTACCTGCCGAGAGCTTATCGTCGGGATTAAAAAACCCCGCCCTTTTGGTTTTTCGAGGAAAAATCCTAGCGATAAAATCTCTGCAAGGGACTTGGACAACACAGGGCTGCTAAACGTTCCCACAAAAAAAACCCACGCTTCACAGAGAATACTGAAGTCGCACATCACCTCTGGACCTGCACATCACCAACAGAAAAACCAATAGAGAAAAAATCTCGAAAAGTGAGGGGCTGGTCATGCGTGTCACGCGACAAAAAACAATATTTACACCTCGAAAAAGCGAGGTGCTGTTCAAGCGTGCCACGCAACAAAAAACAACATTTACAATAATATACACATTAAGGGAGGGTGGGTGGGAGTCAAGGGAACTGCTGAGTGAGAGAGGAGAAAACACCGATGAGAAGTCGATGAACCACCTGCAAGAAATAGCGATCCCCAAACGAACCAGAGCCCTAGAAAATGCATGCAATACATGCATGCATGGGACGGATGCATGCTCGCCCATTCGAGAATCTCGATCCGATGGCTCGGATCGACGACACATTTGTAGCCTCTCCTTTCTTCCTTTAGGTCATTACACCATATACACCTCTTTATTCAATTTGACAATCCAATTAGATTCTATTCAACTCAACTTATTCAATGATTGAACAAAAGACTCAACAAGAGCTTAATAACGGAGTCAAAGACATAACCCTTCACATCTAAATCAAAATTGCCACATTTGCATATTCCACGTCACAATAAATTTTGACTAGGCTAAAGAGTTACATATTTGAATGTCAACACATGGCACATTTGAGAGCTTGCTCTCAAAGTTGAGAATATGCCCTTTTCTAGTAGAACTAGAGAGCTTACAAAAACACATGCAATTGCCTTGCATTTGGCAAACTATCTTGAAGATCATGTAAATGTTATCCTAAAATGCCTCTTCAATTAAATCCATGAACCTTCTTAAGACGTGGATGGCCATCTCATTGCCTAGATTGTTAATTCTTGTGTAGAACAAGTCAATTGCATGTTCTCCAACGTGAGAACATGCAACGGTGGGACCACAAAGTGCTACAAATACTTCAGCTTAAATGGATCATATATTGTTATCAGCAATCCAAACGAAATTGTTGAATGGCCTTTTGCAATGGAGTTTGAGCTTTGGGTCTTTCTCATCTTAGCCATTGGATAAGGGCATTAATGTAGACTAATGCATTGTAATATAACATATAGAGCATCTGAGTCGTTCCGACCTGTTTGGGATTTGATGGATCCAATATCTTTGCATGTGTTCTTAAATAGGTATAACAGCTCAAGCAGATCTAGATATGGCTCAAATAGATCGAACGGTTGCCGACATGTCCAAATAGGAGGTAAGTACATATGTATGTGTTATTTGATAATTCTTCATTGTATAATGTCCTTACGAGTAATTTTGTCATTCTTCAAAACTAGAAGTAAAAGAAGTGCTATGTTCTTGGTTTAGTCAATACATGGCATGCTCTTATTAATTAAAACAACAATAAGAATTATGAGGAATGGAAGCATCCTAAAGAAGCCCTGATGAAAACAATGTGAGATATATATAATTCTGCTATATTTCTTTAACAAAGATGCTAGGATAGAGAATATGATATATACACTTGCTTAAAATTCCTGTTAATTGCTCTTGGTTATAATAACTTGGGTTTTCTTTTGTCATAGTGAGCTCATTAGATTCTATCACGGAGATTGCTTGAAGAAACTATTGTCAATGTTGCACGATATACATAATGGTAAGATTGAATTGTGGTTTATTGAGACAATCATATAATACTTATTCAATCTATTGTTGTGCTCTACAACTTGATGCTTTTTCGAGGTAATAGTTTTCTCATTCATATCTATAAAGAGCTAGCAAAGCTCCCTTTAGAATGATTAACCGTATCCATCATCTTCTCAAGATCCTCAAGGGACATTTCCTTCTAATTGAGAATTCTACGTAAACCTATGAATTGTACCAGGAAAAGTTCGACTATATGGTATAGGAGACAAGTCAGAAGATTTGTATCACCTTTTTGTTCAACAGTGAAAGAAATCTTCTATGGAAATATTTAAATCTATTTCTTTCTATAGTAAGGCATTCCATATTAAGGCCTTCCAATTTTTTATGCACTCTATAAACTTGCAGCTTCTTCAACCACATTTACGATAACCAAGATCCATTCCTTGTAGAATTTGACGGTCCTAAGAGACTCATGGGCAAGCTATAGCCCTGAGGTGGAATAACATCCGAGCTTGTTGCTGATATATTTAAGCAAATGTCCCTTGAGGATCTTTAAAAGATGATTGATATAACTATTCATTACAAGGTGTTTTGTATATTGACATACTCAATCTCAAATTTGGGCGGCACTTGTGTTGATTGGGTCACTATTAGTAGGCACACGAGTGAATGAAAATGAGGAACAACAGATCCATACGTCTACATCAAATCGTATACATTTAGGCAATTTCTTTTGCACTTGTTGAGCATTGCGATTTTATATGTTGATGTTCGTTGTGTTAATAAATTGACTTTATATTTAGAATCTTTTTCCTAAGACCTAGAAGCTTATCAAGAGAACTCAAGAAATGAATCTCATGAGATTTACAACCTTCTTTCCAAGGTAACTTCCATTTCCATTCTTTTTCTTTTCTTTGAATTTTTCCTCTCACTTGAATCATTTATTTACCTTGAATTGCTTTTTTATGTGTTGTTCATCATCTTTAGATAATTTCCTATGAAAGTCATGAAGGGTTAATTTGTGCAACTTTATTTTCTCGAACTTCAGTGTCTTGTTTTTCTATTCGGTTTCCTTTTCTTCTTGAATTATCTTTATTTGCAGATAGTGTCTTGGAATGACTTTGGACTGCATATAATATATAATGTTATATGCAGTCCAAAGCCATTCCATCGGTAATTGTTTTATTGAGATTTGACCCTCGGTAATTGTCTATATGTGGGATTGTTTTAAAGATGCAAGATTTTCAAAATTGACATGGCTTTTTTATCTGCTCTATAGTTCTTTGAACTATTGTACTTTTTGTGAACACTCAATAACGGAAAGCCGCTTTGCTACCAAGCGTTTATGAAACACCATTGTAGATTTAATGCTAACATTACCGTGGCAAGTATACTTGTATTTGAAGATGACTTCCTTTTATCTAATAAAAATAAACACGAAGGAGACATTATAGAATTTGCAAAAATACCAGAAGATAAGATAAGATAAGATAAGATAAGATAAGATAAGATAAGATAAGATAAGATAAGATAAGTTTTTTATCATCAACGTGAACCCAATCGGGTTATGGGACCAGAACAAAGAAAGAGGGCATGAGCTTCCAACAAAACAAAAGGCCTAAGCCTAAACAAAACATGGCATGGGGATTAAGCCCCGTAACAAAATACCAAAGAAATAGCAAAAAGAGCTAATAAGGCACTATGCATATCCCGGCCAAGGGTTCTCAGGCCACTGGTCGCGTCGTGCCCCCTCTGTACATTGCCCACTTGTTCTGCAGCCGAGCCTTGCAGACTTTACATAACTCCCCGCATCGCCTTGTCAGCTATACTAGGGAGAGATCCTCCTGAACAGAGAAGCTAGTATTCTTCAGATGGTTGTCGTGCTGGAGCATATACAATCTGTCCTGAGAGGTGCTAAAGTGCACAACTATAGGACGCGGTCGGTCCCGTCTCTGGGCTATGGCGATGCTAGGCTGCTGAATGTGCATGATATTTGTGAAAAAGTTTGCGGCCTGTTCAGCATCTGAGCAAGAGTCTGTTTTAGGTAGGCTCACTATGCACAGATTGAGGCCTCTATCTTGCTCGGGATCATCTATGGATGATGGAATCTGCTCCCCCTGCCTATGAGAATCTGTGTCTGAACCTGGAGGTATCTGTACATCAGTCATTATAGTATCTTTGCATGAGACTAGACCTGTCTGAATCATGGCAGCTATGCTCATGTCTAGCCCTAGATCGATCACGTATATTGGCCTCACATTGCAATCGTGGTGCATCCGATTCTAGGTCACCAGTATCTTGTCATCATTACCTTTGCTTGGGAGAGGATCTCTATAGGGCAATTCGGTAGGGTGTTGGAAGAAAGCATAATCAATATTTAAGGAACTGTTGATCCTCTATCATGACAGTAGGGGCAAACATCATATGTTCCAAGGCAGAGGATAGTGTATCATGTTCTGTTACTGAGAGCCATGGGCACAATTGATCTCTAATTTCAAGAAACTGCTTTAGAAGGTCCCCACCGGGTGTGCTGGGATTTTTACATCGAGCCCGTCTGGTCATGGCGTAGGACTTTGCAAGCGAGCCTGCCACTTGCTAGGCTGGCGTAACCTTATCCCAATTCAAGTCTAATGTGGCTGGCTGCTTTTTGCCATAAATAAGGGAACTGAGGCCTAGATAAAAAGATGAAAGAGAGAGGACCTATTATGAGTTGGCCGGGTGAACTAGAGCTATGGCAAGCGCTGGCCGTGGCAAACGGTGGTACGCCAAATCGTGGGCGATGACCCCACCCTCCCCCCCCCCATCTTTGCGGCACATGTCTTTGGTGCGGTCGATCTTAAGCGCCTTTGAGTCCGGATGCAAAGGGTCTGCGGATACACAGGTCTCAGATAATAAGGGCCGGGCTGCCGATGCCAAGAACAAGTTTGTCCGGGTGCCAAATTTATGGGCGATGATCTCGAGAACCCGGTGTTGCCAAACTAGGGTCGATGATCACGGGAAAATTGTGTTGCTAAGCCAAACAAGAACTCGACTCTTGCCCAATCTTAGACCATCTGCAAGAATCAGAACTGGGAGGGGTGTGTGGTTGGCCGGAGCTGCCCTAGCTGAGCCGTTTGTGCTGTTGCAAATGCTGCAGATGCTTATGGTTTGTTGCTGAGGCTTGGCCACGATCACATGAACAGGCTTTGGCTTGGCGCCTAAGCGGTAGAAGGAAGTCTATACAAAGCTCCAAGAAACCATGGTGGAGCTCTTGTAGCACATCAAATTCATCACACGCTCCTTAAGTATGGAGAAAGTTCCCACCCAACATCGACATTACACTGCCATACATAAATAGTAATGTTGTTGCAAATGTTATCCCAACCATAAACTCTCTGTATTTCTTGCTCATGTGTTTCTTTAGTTTTATAGGTTAGAACGTGCATGGATCCAAAGCTAAATTGTTTCCATCCACTCTCTTGGAGAAAGGGAAAAAAAAGTATGTCACCAAATTCTTGGTAACGCTTGACTTGAGGTGAAACCATCATATCCTATACACCATGCATAGGCTTACCATTGCAATGCAAAGACTTTATTTGCACAGGTATATAATAAAATTTCAAACTAAAGGGCAACACTTTGATGTGATAGCATCTTATTGTATTATTATGCTTGAAATAAGGAGCCACAATGCAAAAGGAAAGCATGAAAGAAGAAAAGCATTTGAAACTAAGGCAATAAGATATTATTCTATTAAGGAATCTTTTATTGGCATTTTATATAGTATCTACGTATTGGTAATAATAAGGTATGTGGTGATGGAAGTTTTGAACTTTTTTTTGCACGGAGGTATTATTTTAGTTTCTCTTTAGGAATATGGTTGTCATTTTGTTGCACATTATTAGATTCATGTCATCTATGTTACGTATGCTTTTACTTTTTTTTATGTCATTGCTATATCTTTAAATAGGCACCTCAACATTTTGTCCCATGGACATTTAGAAGATTAAAAAACACAGTTTCACATATGAGATTGTTCATGTTTTAAAAGACAATATGAAAGCTATATTTTTGTATCCTAATCCCAACATTCTAGCGTTGAATATTTAAGTACCATGCTATGCTTGAAAGACACATTTTGAAAGCACATATTATTGATCTTAGAAGATGCTCCTCTATCTTTATTACTAGGAAACACATAACTTCTATATTTTCCATCTATGCATAAAAGTGAACTAAGGTTGGTAGGACTTGCACCCACCCATACCTTCCACCCAATAGTGCAATGGGTTTTGAACCCTGACGGGAGTTCAACCCAACCCAAGACCTTAACACTAAGCCAACACTTTAATAAGATCAAGTTAAATTCCAAAGAATCCATTACATTAGATGCTTTTCAAAGAGGGTTAGTGAGGCTCAACCACTTTAATTACTTATATCCCATTTGCTATAGTTACTGATATATTACAACTGCCAAGGGTTTATTTTCAAAATGAAAGAGTTTTTAATAGGACAAGCTAGGTATCATCTTTAAGATGCAACCCAAGAAGGGGAGAGACCCCATGCCAGAAAGAACCTTTACTAGAAACGATTACCATAGCCCAGGAGAGATCACGACACAAAAAAACACAATTTTTTTACTATTACGGGTTATGGCTGGAGTAAAAGCAGAGCTCCCTCCGGAAGCGATTTAACTTGAACTTGAAAGGCACGAGGAAGAGCATCGGCCGGGCCGAGTCCTCTAGAAGCCGATAAGATCATCAACGTGGCATCTTCAAAATTTTCTCCCAATTATTTTTTCCTTCCTAATATTTTCCCACTCAGGAATCTAAAGGCATCGAGGAATCGAATCTTGGTGTGAATCAATTATATAAGTGTAGATATATTATAAATGCAAAACATTTGCTAGATTTAAATGACTTTGATAAAGAACAGGTAAAAAGTGATATTGTTTCATATGTTTAAAGCAATTCTCACATTACATCAAATTCAAATTTAGAGCTAAATTTTGTGTTGATCTGATCAAGAGAGGACAATCATGAAGGCAAAAGAAATGAAGTTGAAAATAATGAAGATGACCTTGTCAATTGAGAGTACTGAATTCTATTACCTCTAAATGATCTTGAAATTAGATCCCAAATCTTTGTTGCTATGATGATGAGACATTTTAACTCAATCGTGAACTCGATGCTCAATTTTCTTGTTGTTTTCTTATTTATTTGTAGAAACTATCTAATTTCTTATTAATTTTCTCATTTTTTAACTTTTATCATTGCATCCCAGTAACAATCCAACATTTAGATTAGCTGCAAGATTTGTAGCCATACTTAAATTGTTATTTGTATGTTTGTATCTTATCTTCTTGGCAAAGTTTTGTCGATGGATTGCCCAAGGTGCCTGTTATTTCTTAACGAAGTTTTGTTGCTAAATTGTCACTATTTCACAAATAGTGTCTATAAAGTTTGCTATTATCTTGATCTAATTTTTACACAAGGTAGAACACAAAGATCGTCACTGTGTATTTGTAGTTTTGGCATTAATCATTACTTAATATTGATGTAAAGCTTGCCATAAACTATAATAGAATCTTGTTGTAAGAATAACATGGTAAATTAATATATATATTGAAATATATTGGTGCATGATTGAATCTAGTCGCCGTAGATTCAAAATATGTTCTTTTCTTCCCATGAGCTATTGGTCTCCGTGGACATATAAAAATCTATTTTATTCTATTCTATATTCTACTATAATACTAGTCTATTATGGCAGTCAACTACAAGCTTCCCAATTGGCTTCGACTACAATTGTCATTCACTCCAACTCAATGCACTCGTAATAATCTTTCATATATTATGTAATGCTCAATCTTTTTTTGCTAATGTGCTGCTCAGAAACGTACTTTTGAGATCACATATAAAGCTCATACAATCTGCAAAAAGAAATGTCAAATTTATTCGTCAACAAAATTGGGAAGGCTTTAAAGTTTAGATGGTACTGACCGAGAAATCTCTGCTCGTCTTATTGCTTGTTCGGCGATTTGGTTCAGCTCTATAAAGCGTGTGTATGGAAGCTGAGGAGTATGCTTAGCTTGCTGCGCCAATGCCCATTCTGCCTCTCTTGCTTCCTTTCCATAATCTCTTTGACATATAAAAGCAACCTAAATAGAATCGACGATCAAAGTTTCTTTCAATCTTTAATCTAAACTTCAAGCTTAGAGAATTTTTTCTAAGGATCCCACCTTTCTTTTTATCAATGTATCCCATGCCTTTCCACTCAGTATGTAACGAACAAGGAATTTGATCACATCTAAAGGTATATAGAACACCAAACTATATAACCAAATCACTCCTGCCCATCCCCAACCAATGCCTTTAAAATCTGCAAATCCCCAATCTGCATATACTGCAAGAAAAGTTGCAATCTGCGTGAAAGTTTTGGACCATGTGTTAGGCGTAAAGGATTTTGGCATGATGTGAATAGGTAAAACATTTTGCTTACCATTTGTGCCATAACAAATGCCATGAGTAAGAGCATTCCTGGCCTTTCAAAATAGGACCAACTACGAGACCTTGTAACAAATATGAGTGCTTGGCTGACAATACTGACTTGCAAGTAGACAGCAGCATTTAGTTCCTTATAGTTGCCTTGAATGGGCCGAACTCCAAAGTGATCCTACAAATACGATTGCTTATACTATTCAATGGTACTTAGAAAATTTATAAAAAAAAGTGTGTATTTACCGGGAAGAATGTGGTATCATTTGCTGCCCAAAAAAAAATCACCGTCATCAATGCAAGATAAGTACCCAAGACTACCCCAGTTGCAAAAATTTCTTTAAGTTTCCATCTATCAGGCAATGGAGAAGGCTTTACTCGGTCTTTGGAAATTGTCATTATGGTACCTGCATCAAAACGAGAAATGTTATTGTTGGTATGGATAAATCCTATGGTGTCAAGGCTTACCATCATTAAGAAGAGCTATTATAAGTACCATGAATGGGGAAAAGTCAAACTTCCAAATTAAGGTTAGCAGCATGAATCCTAACTGGATAAACCACAATCCCTTATTAATAACCCATAGATCTCATGCTTGACCAGCAACTCTAATCATAACGAGAATGAAATCTTGAACTTACTACAATTCGTATAGTGATTGAAATAGCATAAATCTGCATAAAAAAATTAGTGAAAATTGATTCAATAAAATAACATAAATTTGCTTAGAACATTCTGTGAAAATTAATGTGCAGTTAGCAAGATTGATGAAAAATGGAGGAACTTTCTATTACCGTATAGTTTTTCATTCTTTGAAAGATGGAACGACTGGTTAGGACAGCACTGATAATGACACTAAGCCCTGGCTCAGTAAGCACTATATCTGCTGCATTTTTCGCAGCATCAGTAGCATCTGCAACAGCAATGCCGATATCGGCCTTTTTGAGAGCCGGTGCATCATTCACTCCATCGCCAGTCATTCCACAAATATGCTTTTTGCTTTGCAGGCGCTTCACAATTTCATATTTATGTTCTTCACAAAAGAATTATTAGTCATTCATGCCTAATGATTTGAAACAATCTAATGCATGTATACATAAAGTAAAGTTGAAATTTAATATTGATTGGTTATCAGTAACTGGAGAGAACAGTAGAGAAGCTTACCAGGGAAGACACCTGCGAAACCATCAGCCTTCTCAATAAGTTCATCTATGGGTAAAGTTCCAACTATCTCCTCCTGACTTCTTGCAAACAGTGATGATGAAGGATACATATTTGTACCCATGCCTAGTCGACGACCCGTCTCTTTAGCAATAGCAATTTGATCACCTAGTTACATGATAGAAATTCATTGGGCTGTATGGATATACAACTCATGGATCACATGGACACTTACCTGTTATCATTTTGACGTTCACCCCTAGAAATAAAGCTCGTCGGATGGTGTCAGCACTGTCATGGCGGGGTGGATCAAAAAGTGGAAGCAGGCCTACAAAGGTCCATGGACCACCTACTGAATTGGTTGATTCCTCGGGAACATACTAGAGAAGAGGTTAGTAACTTCTACAAAGAAGGTGACTTAGGACACTAGGAGAAACATGTTAATAACAGTTGGCCTTTTTAAGAGTTGTGCAGCCATATTAAACTCATTGCAGACATTTATAGTGTTACTTAATACATACAAATGCCTAATATTATTCATAGTTGTTTGAAAGTGGATTGCTAATGTAAGCAACAACTATTGCAAGAGCTACATGTTCCTGAAGTCTAGAAAGAAAATTCTAATAGCTATGAGCCATTATGTTGATACTAAATGTGTGTATGATGGGGGCATTATATTGAATTAATGTAATTGCTTGACAGACTACCCTATTATTCGTTGAATCAACCTTGACTTAATAAGCCCAGAAATAATTTTGTCCATTTTGGATACATGCAATAATGCATAATCATGGTATTTTTATTGATTTCCATGGCTTTGTGTCTAAATACCTGTGTAGCAATAGCTAATGATCTCAATCCTCGTTCTGCAAACTTATCAATAGACTCACGCACTTTTGCAGCAATTTGTTGTTTATTATGACACATGTCTAGAATCTACATTAAACAGTAATGAATAAGTTAGAATGAGCTATGTGTAACGACAGATATAAAGTTTACCTGTTCTGGAGCACCTTTACTAACGCGATGCCACTTTCCATCTTGATCAATATATGTAAGAGCTGTTCTCTTATCGACAGGATTGAAGGGAAGGAAATGCACTTCATTGATGTTTGCACGAGCCTAGAAAATACAAACTTTGCATCATAAAAAAGCTCAATGTTTTTCTAATCACTAATTGAACATGGATACGACCTCCTTTGGATCTGCTAGCATTCCGGTAATAGCAGCATCAATAGCATCTTGGTTTTCTATACGAGAAGCCCTTGCTGCAAGTAAGATGACCATATCTCTGTCAATGTTCCCAAATACCTGCAGGGATCATAAATGGTTAGATTGTAATCTTCGCATCGACTATGATTGTCACGTTACCTCTATCAATTTTTTGTCAACAGTCAGTTTATTTAGTGTTAATGTCCCAGTCTTATCACTACAAAGGACGTCCATTCCTGCTAATTCTTCGATAGCAGTCATGCGTTTAGTGATTGCCCCCTGCATAATATAAGTAGTCTTACAACCAAGGAGAAACAAGACGTTGACAGATTATGAATTGTCAAACCTGTTGGGATAAACGGTGTGAACCAATTGCCATGGTCACTGACAAGACTGTTGGCATTGCAATAGGTATTCCACCAATGAGAAGCACGAGAAGATTATCAATTCCATCCCGATATTTTCGGTGTTGGATGCCATACATTACTACTATCTCAATAACCATTCCAATTGCAATGGAACAAATACAAAAATTTCCAATGGCCATTAAAACCTGCAAAATGTGGGAGTTATCTTGTGAAATTTAAAAGCATTTGGTAAGGGTACAACCTTTTGAAAATGACCAACTTGATTTGTACTTTCCACTAGATGAGCAGCTTTCCCAAAAAAAGTCTTAATACCAGTGGCAATGACAATAGCTTTAATGTCCCCACAGCACATATTGATCCTGAAAAAACTATATCCCCTGGATGCTTTGTTATTGGCAGTGATTCCCCTGTTAAAGTAGACTGTAAAAGTGTATACTACATATGAGACTTTATTACAGTCTATAACATGTTAAATTTTATAATGGAAAATGATAACCTGATCAATTTTTAAAGGGTCACCAGCCAACAGGCGAGCATCTGCTGGAATAATGTCCCCCAACTTAATGTTAATGATATCACCTGGGACAAGAATAGCAGCATCTTTTTCGGACCATACGCTATCCCTTAACACCTGTAGAGGTGTGTTTATAAGTGTCTTTATCTTGGAGAAAGATAAAAGATATATTTTAACCTTTGTTTTTGGTGCAAGATGAGCCATCAGAGCTGCAGCAGCATTTCCAGCGTTGTTTTCTTCTATGAAACTTATTGTAGAATTAATGATCAAAAGAATGACGATTCCAATGAAATCCTGCCAATCTGGAGGCTTGCCCTAAATACAAGAACAAGAAGAGCTTACGATAGTAACAGATAGCCTGCAAAAGGAGAATGATAACTTACATCTCCATTTGCCAAAGCAATAGCCATAACTGCAGCTGCCTCCATCACCCATGCCAACGGATTCCACATGAATCCAAGAAACTTAAGCAATTTGCTTTCCTGTAAAGACATTGCAGTAAAAAGGAAGCCACAAATTTAGATTGCAAGGAGTTATGTTATTAATGTTATTTGTAGCAAAAACAAAATCAATAAACAAGCATGTTTTCTAACCAAATGAGGATCATGCATTTTGGCTGATATGGTGTTTGACTAATGAGCTTCACTATCTAGGATCAACTTTGCGTGGCATATTTCTAGATGTTTAATAGAGCTTGTCTTTGCGAAATGCTAGTCCTAAAGATAGAGTGAAGATTGAAAAGCATTAAATTAGTGATTGTGATTGGGCCAAATCATTTTCCTTCTTTTGCAAGTTAAAAGACTCCTTGAAATGGAGGAAGTAGCAATAGATGTGGGTAGTTACCGATTTTTCTTCTAGCTTATTGGGCCCAAAACCTTCAAACGGTCCTCTGCGTCCTTGTTAGACAAACCAAATTCACTGCATTTTAGTTGCCAGAATACTTGCTCCAACGGAACTCGTTCCTGCAATACATCCATAAACGTTGAATAAATATGCTTCTCAAATCAAATGTTCTAAAAGTTAAACATAGAAATGAAACAAGTCGACTCTCTTAGAAAAGAGCCAATATGATTGAACAATAATTTTAGAATACCAAATCGACTGGTTCGCTCGTAAGTTGAGCCATTTTAGCGCATCAAGTTTTTTGTGTTTGATTTGGACGACCAACAACAGAGATTGGTTGGAGTAAACAATGCATGGAGTGCCTAAAAGGCCTGCCATTTTTTCTTTTTTTAAGTTTTCCTTTTTTTTGTTGACATTTTTGTTTTAATTACATTCTTTTGTCTCGGCACTTTATTCAATAATACATGTATAAGATAACACTATATATATGGTTTTGATTGTTTTAATAAACTCCATTTTGTATTATTATGCTTGGATATAAGGAGCTAGGAGAAAAAACAAGAATTAGATCAACGTCCTAATAATCTAATTGTCTGGAAAAGGAAAGCGTGGAAGAAGAAAAGCATTTGAAAAAGCTAAGACAATAGGGTATTATTCTATTAAGGAAAGCTTTGGTTGGCATATTATATAGTATCTATATATTTGTAACACTAAGGAATGTTGTGATGGATTTTTGAATTAGTTTCTGCACAATGGTATTATTTCAGTTTCGCTTTAAGAATATATATGCCATTCTGTTGCACACTATTTAATTCCTGTTTTGTGCATTACGCTATACTTTTGCTTTTCTTTATGTCATTGTTATATCTTTAAATATGCACCTTAACTTTTTGTCCCAAGTATGCCGTGTGGACATTTAGAAGGTTAAAAAATGCATTCTTACACATGAAAGTGTTCGTGTTTTAGAAGGCAATATAAAAGTATCTTTTTGTGTCAAGATCCCAAACATGTACCATGCTATGCTTGAAAGACACATTTTGAACGCATGAATTAATGTTTACATTATAGAAGATGCTCCTTTATTTTTATCATTTGTGAATACATGTTAATTCATTTTCCATCTATATTGCATAATGATTTCTATAATAAATTATTAAACGCCAAACAGTTTTAAATGCATCAATCAAACTAAATGTTTTCCAAAGAATGAAATTGTGAGAGGTGATGCAAGTTTATGATCTTTGATTACTGATATTGCAACTGTAATTATTAATATTGCAACAACCAAATGTTCATTTTCAAACATGAAATTACTTTAGGTCTAAATGAGCTGTTTTTTTTTTATCGTAGCATAGAGCCTTGGATAGATTTGCAAATGCTTTTTACAAAATTTTGGTTGGAAAAAAAACCAGAAATGTATGCCCGATGATGCCAGGCATTAGCCATTGAAGTAGGAAATAGGTAAATGTAATGGATTTTGTCAGCAGAGTTGTTCTTGTCATGCACGTTTGAATGTTTCAAGCTTGTAATAAAAAGGTGCCCAACAATCTCGGACATTATCCAAAATGACAGATGTTGATGCACTTGAGATTTTATGTGGTTCACTGTTTTTTATTGCACTTAATGATTCACGTATTCTATAAGCTTAATCAACTTAAGACAAATACATATTTTTAGTTTGCATCCATAAGTTAATATAATGCTGGCTTGGTATTAACCATGCTTTTCTTCCTGATAAAGTAGAAACTAATAACTCAACCTGTCTCTATGTTTGAAAGCTCCTATGCATAGCCATACCATCCATCTTTTGTCCATTGTCCATGTTTAACCACATCTATTTTGTTATAACAAACATAAGCAAATGACCTTCCAATCCATAGTGAAGGTCTCATGACCTTTACTTTAATTTCTTAAGCCCATTATTTGAGGTGCTCTACCTGACCAATTAAAGCTGCTATAGCTATAATAAGAAATAGCCAACATAATTAATTAAGAATCAAGCATACCTCATCCAACATTATAGACCAAAAATAATTCCTGCATTTTTAAAGTGTATACACCAAGAGCATGTTTTTGTCAATATTGCCCTTAAAGCCTGTTTGCTTCCATCTTCTATAGCTTCTCGAAAAGTTTGAACCAAAAACTATCTGTTGCAAGTGTATAAACTTCTTCATGCGAGGGATGTGAGAAGTTTAGTCATAATTGTAGTGGCACCATGAAAATGTAGCATATCACAAACCCATCGTAGTAGGACCATCAAGAATTCAAAGAATGACCTTATTTTAGTTTATATATTCTTTAACATGCTTTAATACCGAACCTCCTTGTGTTGACAACTGTCTATGCAGTCCTTGAAGCTAATGCTTCTTGCACTACATTGACTAATATTTTATTTTTATCAATTGCGTATGCAATATAGTATTTGAAGCATAGAATATCAGATCAATGTCCAGTATATAAGCGTGAATCTGAGACCATTGAGCATGTGTGCGTTCACCTCAGACAGGTATGGGATTGGTTGTTCTCCCTTTTTCAAGTTTCACTAACAAGTCAACAAGTGCCCTTGACAATTTACCCAAGTCCTTGGACGAAGTTACGAAGTTAAGCTTTTCATTTTGCAACAGGATGATTGCTTTGGACTATCTGGAAAAGACAAAGTTTAATGATCTTCAAAGGTTTGGATATGGTAGATAACCATGTTTTCCAAGAAGATCAAGGTCACATTGCTAAGTCATACTATTGTTCGTCACTTGCCCCTCATAAGAGGCGATTGATCTTTGCGGAGTATTTGGATGTGCGCTCTTATGCTTAGACAGGTTGCTTCACTTGGTGGGTCTCTGCCTATCCGCTGATATTTTGTTTCTGTCTATGCACTTATACGTGTATTTGACTATTTGATTAAAATAAGGTCTGACATAATATTTGAAGCTAATGCTTCTTTCAATATATGCATAAGTTTCTGAATACAAATCTACATAGCTTCATGTGCTAGTATCACTAAGGAAAAATCTACTTTGAGAGGATGAATAACCCTCAAGTGTTAGAAGCCAAAAAATGAAAAACGTTTACATGGAGAATGTTTGTTAGAAAAGAGGGCATACCTGCTTGTTAGATGTTGCATTTTTTGAACATGAGGTTCTGGATACTTAAGTCGGGTGGCCTTGAAATTTTTTGTTCATCTAAGCTTGTGTATCTCAACATTTCTTTGCTCCTACATCAAATAGACAATAGGAATAATATATGAAAATGGATGTATAATATACATGTAAGAAAGTTCTTCTACCTTAGAAGACACTTATCTATGCAAGGAATCTAATATTCATACTTGGTTGGGGAAATTTTGAACTAAAGGAAAATTTCACAGATTTAAATAAACAAACACCCGTTAATTGCTAATTCCTACCTAAAACTTCCTGTAACTTTGAATCCAACAAGCTAATTTCCTGCAAATTAAAACTTTGCCTACAAAATACAAAACCAACAAGCAAAATTTAGAATTTAAAATTTGATTCACAGTTCAAAATACAAATTAAATGTAACATTAATAAAGCATTGAAGAAATTACAAAAACCTGTTTCTTTCTCCTTGAAAGAGAATAGTTGCAACAAGTTATTGGGCAAGTGGAAAGTTATGGTGTTGCAGGAGCATATAGAGGGATGAATGGATATGATACCAGCAGCTATAGTGCCTGCAAAACCAAGCAAAACATAACATTCAATTAATTGTCCTAAAAGTACAAAAGATGAAGATCAAGTGCATTCCAATAAAGCAACAACATGCATCCACAAAATCTTTAAATCCATTCAAGAAAATGACAACAGAACAAACTACGCAGCCATAAAATTTTAAATCATACACATCCACAAAGAAACTATTCTACTTCCTCCCCATTATTTTTGGATGAGGGTATAGGATAGAATACAGATGAACTTTAAAGAAAAAAAGAGTGAAAGAAAAAGCAAAAATATTCCTGCTCCAGCTTTTCTGAAATAGGGCATTCAACTTGTAAAGCAATGGCTTCAAGCAAAGATATAGGTATCATTCCATCCATAATATCAAACCTAATCCGAAGACTCAAGGCATCTGCAAACATCACAGTGTTGCAAACCAGCTCAAAATTGAGTCACCACCAGCCTGATATCCCAGTGCTATTCAGCTTCAGAAAGCACAATCTAGATATATAAAGTACAAGCATTACATACAAGAACATGAGTTGCTCATCTCGTCCTATTACAACTTGAAATTTTCCTGCGCAAATATATGCTCATGTCAAACCTGCAGCAAACAAAGATACAATATAAAATGTAGCAGAAGCAGAGCATATAAATCGGGGCTAACCTTTAGAAGCATAGCACATTTTCAAAAGCAAGGAGGGCAGTGACAGACCACATTGCATTCACATTCTGGCCTTCTTCTTGGTCATAGAAAGGAAATATGAAATGAGAGACATACACTGACTGTTTATTTGCCAAAATGCATCACAACATCATTTAGTAAGAGCAACATCAAGCACCAGTATATGAAACTTGTGCTAGATGGTGCTGGCATGCTGCTTCCACTAAATGATAGAGTGATGCCTTCTAAACAACACATTTACGCATATCCTTCAACAATCGTTCCTTCCTCTTTCTGCTACACTGAAAAATAGAGGCAGGCACAAGCAAAATAGAGGCAGGCAAAAAAAAAAAAACCAAAAAAAGAGATGAAATTGGGTCTCATGGGAATTTCGGGAAAAAAAAATTCATTATTGCTAAATTTCCGCCTCTTGAACTTAGACACGTACGTTTTCCTATAAAGTGGTATTTTTGGTCGGGAGCAGATCTGGTTAACCTTTTGTTAACAAGAGTTTTCTCAATTTTGCACGATGGTTTGCTATTGTTCTGAATAATAAGGATACAAAAACTTACTATCTTCTATTGTAGTTTCTTTCGAGCATAGAAACTTGGAACACATTATCTCCTCCAATGCGCATAGTGGCATTCACAATACTTGTTATCTCCTCCAACTCCAAATCACACGGGTCGTAATTAAATCCAATAGACCATCTAAATGCGCACAAGGACAACCCACGAAAAAAGGAAAAAATACATCTCCAAAATAGAAGTAGATATGATTCTAAATATTCCATGCATAATAGACCTACCTGAGTCAGTGCAATGGCATTAAGAAGAAGAAAAAATCTGAGGCAGCACAAATAAAATAAAGGCGTCTAGAAAAAACATCACACTATTATGTTAAAGCCAAGTTTCTCACAAAGTAGCTAGGATCTGTTGGAGCATGGACATAAACGTTTTGAGCATTGAAAACAGATATACAGGTCCCCAAAGAGCTCTTTTGCAGGTAACTAAAATCCTTACAGCAAGACTAAAGCAGTATTTCTAGTTAGATGGCAAACTATAAACAAAAGACCTTCCCGTTCCCATTCCTGCAGGCATTCTTAAAGAGTAGAACTTAAACTTTGAGTTTTGTTAGTGGCTGAGTACTTGCATTTTTCTATCTCTGGACTTAAATACCATAAATCATGCACCCTACTACACGAAAGCAGATGAACATAATTTCTATGTCAATAAGGAATATTGTTATCTGCATACTCCAAATGCGTCAATAGAGTCTAATGAATGCAAAGCAATTGAAAAACCATATCTCGAAACCACAACAAGAATGACGTCTTGAGATCCAGTTTGAGTTACCTATGTCTAATCAGCAGAAAACCACAAAAGCGTTGATCCTAACAGAAACTGTAAAAGAACTTAGGCCTTATAGTTTTGTACACAAAATGCATCAAAATCCATTCAATCACGATTTTACCATTTCTAAAACTTACAAAAGCACACGACCCAGTTCAAGCTTCATTGCCAAAAATTGTGAGCGCCAAATAGAAGAGCAAGGAGGAACATATCCATGGGCGGCAGCATTCAATGACCTCGGCCAGTTTAAAAACTTATAATCAATGCTGGCAATCATGACAATGATAATGATAATGATACTATTTTTAACCAAACAATAGTTCCATTTTAGCACATCATGGAGTTCTTTTTCTCCATAAATATTATACTCTTGATAGGTCTTCAAGTTCCCAATGTGTAAAGAATATGAAATGCTCCCAATGGAACTCTATATACTACAATGTATTGTATTGTATTGTTCATCTCAACGTGACATTGTAGTTTTTTTTATGTTAAATAAATATTAAGTCACATCATTAATATGAATCATATGAATCGTTTTTCTAATATACTATATTCCATATAAGGATGAATTCTTTTCTTGTTTCATTCGCACTTTATCATTGTGAGTGCAATGGGTGGTTTTGGGTATTACTGCCTTATAACTTTCTTGCTAAAAAGAAAGGTGATGCAGATGCTCTTGTGGTTGAGGCATATAATAAAGGACTAAAGATGCATATCACAAGGGGATCCTATCACGTACATCAAATACCAAGAACATCAGCATTGCCTAAGAGTATCCTTCTTATACCAAAAACACCATCAGTGCCTAAGATTATCCAAATCTATAGCCCAACAAATCTACATCATCAAGATTCTTTTATACCATCTAGTTTTTTTTTTTTTTTTTTTTTTTGAGGGTAAGAAGTTTTTATTAATATATAAATGGTACATAAGCCCTTATTCACCCATTTAGTGAAGAGCACAGAAAATACACAACCAGTTAATGCAGTAGTTTATTGGAGCTCTCTCAACCTCTTCCTTGCTCATTAGTACTATGGGGGCCACCACTTTTCCTGAAAGTACTATAGCAATGGCCACAGCCTCTTCCCAACAACCAAGTACTATGGAAGATAATTCCTCAATTTCCTACAATCAGCTACTTATGTAACCACCATCATCCCCCACTAACCTAAAAAAAACCGGCCCTAAGCTATTGCACTGTAAGTCCAAACTCTATGAAACAATTCCAATCACCACTGGCAGCAGAACAGCCTTGGCAAGCCATCAATTCTGACTCATGATCCTGATGAAGCTTCACCCCGGAAATAGCAGCTTCAAGTGACAGCCAGGTACTATGGGAGCCTTTGCTCTACCTCTTCTCTAACCATCACCTCGTGCAAAACTGCCCTAGGATCGAAGTGCCAAAACTAACTCATATATATCTAGCCCTCGTGGTCTTGTCACCCCTAGAGCCATAAGCGCATATATCAGGGGCCTCCCGTCCCTTAATACTACATGTAGCCATTTTGGAGACAATGGATTATAGAAATCTCACATCGAGCTTCTCCTGGCTGGGACATGAGAGCACAGGCCTATTTGAACACCCTTCTAAAGCAATAGTTACTTCAGCATAGTCTTGAAAAGAAGCAAAACTTTAATGATCTAACTCAAACTTAGAGTGTCAATGCCAAATTCATCACTGCATCCACACCTGGATAGAACTTACCATCATCTAAAACATGATTTACAATATGAAGTTCCCCACCGAAATATTTTCTTGTAAATCCTGCGCAAAATGATACTTGCACAAAGGTTCATCCACATAGAATAGATAAGCTTCAAATGCCGGCTTAATAAATTCAAAGCCCATCAGATCCTATGCTGATTTGCTTTTGCAAGAGTAGGAAAAGCACCGATAAACGAAAATGCAAAGACAAACTTAATACTAAAAGCGCCAAGTCAGAAGAAAATCTTAAAGTATGCCACCAAACAAGAACCATACAGGAGGAACCCCACATAAACATAGGGCTTCAAAACAACTTAACAAAAACTGCTCTAGCAATACCTAAGCCTCTGAATGCTTTCACCCATATCGATATCAAAGTCACTACCATTTACCAGCTATAAGCATCACAACTGAACCAACCAGGACCCTGCAATGAGTGCAGGCCCATACCGCAGTGGTGCAGGTAGATTCTAATATGATATCACGCCTAATGACGAGCCTTCAACCAAAGCCCCGAGGCCCAGAAAGATGAGAGCAGCATTTACCAAGCAGGTGCATAAAACCTTTATGGATACCGGATAGGGTCTGCAGAATGCCATGGCAATCACCATAACATAAGCTCCACACATCCATCCTGAAGACCTGGCTATATGCACTACGACAGACATCATCCAATATTACGTCCACAAAAATGCTGGTCCCTTCATCAACAAGAAATCTGATCTACACTATGGCTTAAATAAACCAAGAACAGAGATAAAAGCGAAGATATCGGCCTTATCTTTCCACATCCAAATCTGTTCTAAGACATAAATGAAACCACACAGATTACCAGCAACAAGAGAGCATAATCATCATGGTTGCAAGGATGCGCTGCACCTCCAGCCTCGCCTTAGAATCGAAGAAAAAACCTCTGCTCAAAAGCCGCCGCCCTACTGCGCCCTAACATTCATGGACACCACTTTCCTCCATCCACACATGATTATTCCCCTTCCCAACGTGAAGCCAGCCCATCACCAGGCTATCTATTATCACCACAATATACTTCAAGTAGTCCTTTGGTGTCACCACCTCCATCATTCGAGGCACAAACTATCAATGCACCTATTTCATCACCTGAATCCAATCCAATTTTGTCTCCAGAAGGTGCGTCCAATCTAGCTCCAGTTGTTGACCAACCAACTAGAAAAATCACAAATAATTCACCATCAAAAGGAAGTGGAGGTGTAGGGAATGGAGGAAGACGGGGAGGAAATAATGGAAGTGGAGGTGTAGACAATGGAGGAAGAGGGGGAGGAAATAGTGGAGGAAGTGGAAGGGCAAACAATGGAGAAAGTGGAAGCATACTAAGTGTAGGGCCACGAGGGCATCACCTTGGAGGTCATCCTGGACCAAACAAACCTCTTCCTGAAGGTCTTCCTAAACACCTAAGAGCCAGAGGAAGCTCAGGAGGTCCAGGCGGTAGAGGTGGAACCGGTGGCTTAGGTTAAAGAGGTGGAATTGGAGGGCTAGGAGGAGGATGAGGTATTAGAGGAGGTCCTCGAGGATCAGGTGACCCTGGTGGAAATGGAGGTTCTGGGGTCCGGTGGTGATGGAGGTCTAGGCGGGTCTTTTGGGGGGATAAATGAATATTTCTAGTAATCTGAATTTGTTTTTTCTACTTTCCAAAAATAATCCTTTGCATTTTACCTTGCATCATAAAATGCGAGAGTCGTCTAGTTTTTAATCCAAAAACAAGCCATATAATAATTCCTGCGTAGTACAAAAGAGAGAGAGAGAGAGAGAGATGAATTCAAAAACCTAGTATATGTCTTGTAGCATGGAATTATGGAAATCCATTAAGCTACAACCACCCAGTGTTGGGCAAAGTTTTTAAACCCAATCGGAAATTTTCCTACTCCTTCATCAAATAGCCGGATATTTTCACTTCCCAATCGGAAATTTGTATTACTCTTATATAAATATGCATAAAAACCTACCGGAATTTTTCCTGCAATGCGCTAACTCAACCGGAAATTCTTAGTTTCAACCGGAACAACCCTTCTCTACCTCGGAATTTGCCCAACAGTGCAACCACCATAATAGTTTAATTTTCCCGTTTAGTTTAGAATAAATATCTTGCAAATTCAAAACGAACGAAGTTTTTACAACTTCCCGCGTTGAAGAGGATCGGAAATGCCGATACACAAGCGTAAGTCATCTACAATCACAGATGTTGAAGACCTGTGTTCCACACATTCTATATTCGGAGGTGAAGAAGTTCATGTGATACAGGAGAGTTTGCTAGATTGGTACGATAGAAATCATAGAGTGCTGCCATGGCGCCACAACAACTTCTCAAAGCTCGATTCTCTGAATTCTCTGGAATGTCAAAACATGCCGGTGCATGAGAATGTAGAGTACCCAGCAACAGATCGGCAGTCGAGAGCATATGGCATATGGGTGTCTGAGGTTATGCTCCAGCAAACAAGGGTTGCAACGGTGATCGAATATTACAAACGCTGGATGGAAAAGTGGCCTACCTTGCCTGACCTTTCTAAGGCCACCATTGATGTAAGCTTTTTTACCGCATATGCTCTCTTTTACTGTACATTTAAAACATTTTCAAACTTTCATAACCCCTTTCCTGTTCACACAGGAGGTGAATGCCATGTGGGCTGGTTTAGGATATTATAGACGTGCACGATTTCTACTTGAGGTGAGAAGACGATTTAATTCTCTATGGAAATGTTATCTCATCTCCTAGGCTCATGGTGACCATAGACTATAAGTATAATGTTTTTTCAGCCAATGGAATGGTATGCTAGATGCAGTTGGCAGCTTGTGTTTGTGGATATCATTGAGACTATATGTTGTATGATCTTAGAAATAAAAATCATAGTAGTATAATAGAGGTTTATAGCCAAATTTAATAACTTACTTTAATTTTGCATCAGTAGACATCACTCTTGCATGACAGTGTCTGAGTCTTAAGGTACTCTGGATCCAAATATCCATCAGTACCTTGGTCGTACCAAAATCCATTGAACCAATTCTTGAGAAACCAAAGTCAACCACCTTATCCCTGCAAAACAGAATGTTTGAGGACTTCGCATCTTGGTGAATAGTTGGATGATCTGCACTTTCCAGTTCAAGAGCTTCAAAAGAAATATTGACTTTTACACTTATAACTTCAAAACCTGCATTTTTCCCCTGCATCAGCGGGGTAACAAAGTTACCTGCATACAGATGGAGGTGAATTAATGCCCGATATATATCAATTACCATATCAAGTCTCGTAGAAAATGAAAGTATTTTCCCATGTTTTCCTGCAACAATGCACGCATAAGTAGCATATATTTGCATTAGCACTTGAAGCGACTTCTAGATATGCTTACCATCTAAATGCTCTCGCAATGTCCCATTTGGCACATATTCTGTGATGTTCCCTGTTTGCTTCTGCATATCCAATGAGTCTTACGAGATTTAAGTGATCAGTCCTTGAAAGCATGTCAATTTCACTTGCCAGTTCCTTGGAAACTGCACGTTTGGATGTAGTCTGCAAGGAAGTTCGTTGAATTATTAGACAAAGATGTCTCCACATAGAGACAGATTTAATACATGTTCACATGTATTTCATGCAATACTCTATTGCTCAGCCCTGGGATAGCAATTGAAATAGGAGAGTTTTCAATGTTTCATCACCTTCTTTTCCAGCTTGATAGCAACAGTTGTTCTGTCCTTGAGAGTACCTTTGCAAACTGTGTCATCTCCACCTTCTCCAATCTGGCAGGAGGGAGAGAAATTGCCTGTGGCCGCAGCAAGTTCATCCTCACTGAAAATTCTTCTGCGCTTGCATTACCAAGGAATTGATTTCAATAAATTGGTTGCAACTTATATGTTAAGCGTTTTATAAACAAGGAGCATAGTACTGGGATATTACTTTTGATGAACAGATAAGCCACCATGATTTACTGAAATAAGTTCTTAAAACTGTCCCATTGTAGTTGAGGGAAAGGGAATATCATATTTAGCTCTAGATACAGTTTTTCCTGGTTTCACAGTTCCTAACACCCTGTACGTTAATTAATATTGTAAAACCTATGTGAGTAATTCTACAGTTGTTCTGTCCTTGAGAGTACCTTTGCAAACTGTGTCATCTCCACCTCCAATCTGGCAGGAGGGAGAGAAATTGCCTGTACGGCAGCAAGTTCATCCTCACTGAAAATTCTTCTGCGCTTGCATTACCAAGGAATTGATTTCAATAAATTGGTTGCAACTTATATGTTAAGCGTTTTATAAACAAGGAGCATAGTACTGGGATATTACTTTTGATGAACAGATAAGCCACCATGATTTACGAAATAAGTTCTTAAAAACTGTCCCATTGTAGTTGAGGGAAAGGGAATATCATATTTAGCTCTAGATACAGTTTTTCCTGGTTTCACAGTTCCTAACACCCTGTACGTTAATTAATATTGTAAAACCTATGTGAGTAATTCTACAGTTGTTCTGTCCTTGAGAGTACCTTTGCAAACTGTGTCATCTCCACCTCCAATCTGGCAGGAGGGAGAGAAATTGCCTGTGGCCGCAGCAAGTTCATCCTCACTGAAAATTCTTCTGCGCTTGCATTACCAAGGAATTGATTTCAATAAATTGGTTGCAACTTATATGTTAAGCGTTTTATAAACAAGGAGCATAGTACTGGGATATTACTTTTGATGAACAGATAAGCCACCATGATTTACGAAATAAGTTCTTAAAAACTGTCCCATTGTAGTTGAGGGAAAGGGAATATCATATTTAGCTCTAGATACAGTTTTTCCTGGTTTCACAGTTCCTAACACCCTGTACGTTAATTAATATTGTAAAACCTATGTGAGTAATTCTGGCTTCTTTGGAGGAACTGTTTGAACCTATGTGAGTAATTCTGATTTCTTTGGAGGAACTGTCCTTCGGTGTGCTGAATAAACCAAGTCAAATATGACATAACAACAAGCTTCTTGATTGACAAACACATGGATCACTAGCAAGTTATATGGCAACGTGAGTCATAATAAGAAATGTCATGGCAGATCTTAAAGACTTGTATCTGAATGAGAGAAGCTGAACGTCCTGAATTTTGTGTTTATTGAACTTTTATGATTCGCTATCTAATTAATCTTTAGGTTCGTCCACGTGAAGTTATTGATTATAGCATATCCTGCCTGCAAGAATGCGTTACAACTAGCCATACAAGCATCAGACTTCCACAATTACCATAAATGGGGGATACATCATTGCTAATGTTGCCTTTCTCCCGAAATTATTGCGACCCCATACAAGAGAAGATAGAAGAAAGAGAGAAACTTCTGCCCATATTTTGACAATCTATACTGCGACAAAACTTTTGAAAGGCATCCATACTCCCAAACTTAGAGGCATTTCATATCCGAATACCTAATAGTTACTGAATATGCATGCACGAGAGAATTTTGTGCCTATAAGGCTTGCCATAATCCTCTCATTTTGGAAAGCAGAGAGACCAGTAGGTCTAATATAATGGTTCTTCATAGCAACCAAATTGATTCGACATGGTAAGTAGCCTTAATGATATAACTAATTTGAAGCTTTGCCTATGGCACAATTGAAAACAACAGGGTGCAAAGTACATCATTGACCATTTAAACGGTCTCTTTCCTCATTCAGTGGTAGAGTTGCAAAAGATACCCGGTATTGGAAAATATACAGCTGGTGCCATCGCCTCAATAGCATTTGAACAGGTCTGTATCCCTGGTTTTTGTTGTTTAATCCATTTAACAAATACTGATTCAGATCTACTTATATGCAGCCAGCACCTGTGGTAGATGGTAACGTCATCCGTGTCCTTTGTAGACTTCGTGCAATAACTTCCAGTCCTAAGGAAAATGCCACAATCAAATTCATATGGTAAGTATATCAGAAAATACACAGGTTTTTCTTGGTTGAAAATGCCACCTCAGATTGTCAATATTATTACAGGGGGTTGGCAGAGCAGATAGTGGACCCAAAAAGGCCTGGCGATTTTAACCAGGCTCTTATGGAATTAGGTGCTACCATATGTAGCCCTATGAACCCTGGGTGTTCGACTTGTCCAGTTGCAAGCCATTGTAAAGCTCTTGCGCTGGAGTCAGAGCAACATAAACAACTTACTAAGTCAGCACCTGCAGTATCTGTTACTGATTTTCCTAGAAAGACATTGAAATTGGTACCAAGAGAAGAGTATGTGGCTGTGTGTGTAGTGGAGATGGCAATTAAAACTGGGTCATACTTTTTACTTAGGAAGCGGCCTGAGAAGGGCCTTCTTGCAGGCCTCTGGGAGTTCCCATCAGCCTCACTTGATGGCCCTGGAGTAACACCAAAGAAGCAAACTAAGGCTGTGGACTTGTATCTCAAATCCGAAGTACGTATTAGAATTGGAAAGGGAGGATATGCCATTAAGCATCGTGAATTGGTTGGCAGTTATACCCATGTATTCTCACACATAAGAATGCACATGTCTATCGAATGGTTGCTACTTCACTCAGGTGTGTATCTGTGAAGAAAAGAAATACATAAACTAGAACTAATCAGATGAGAATTTAAGAGAAGATGAGTAGTTAAACCACTGCTAGGAGTTTTACCAGTGCACGAACGTCGTCAAGATTAAACGGCGCACATATGACATAGATGATACAGAAATATGGTTTTAGAATCTGCAAAAATCAGAAGCAAATAGAAATAATGCATTTGTGCGTGTTCTTTAAAAGGTCAATCGAAGGATGATCTTTGCTTTCACCAAGTAAACAGTTGCGTCAAGTGGGTTGATTCAGGGACTATGTCGAACATAGGACTGACCAGTGGAGTGGAAAAGGTATGCTTTATTAGATTGAACTAATTCTTTTGGGGCTTGATACGTGGAATTTGTTGCCTAGGTTTACAAAATGGTATGTGACTTCAAGCATGCAACCGAGAATGAAGCTATTAAAAAAGAGTCAGGGTTTTGAATTGGGGACCCTTGTGTGTGTATCTTTGGACCTTTTGCCATTTTTCACACGTTCCAGAGACACGAAGGATGATTATTTATTATGGCAAGGCTTTCAGATGTCCTGGCAAAGAGCATATCCCCTTAACCGTGAAGCACATCACAGATGGGAAAATGTATTTGCCTGATTGCAATCAATATTTAGATAAAACAGAAGCAGACCAAGCCAAAGGCTAATGACAGTAAGAACTGAATTTTCAAGCAGCTGAACACGTGATCCTGTTATTGAAAAATATGGTGTTAAGAGGTAACATTGAAACGAAATTGTCGTGGCTTGGTGCAATGCTTTTCCTTTCAAGTCCTTGAAGCATGTCTAAACGAAAAATGTGTTATATGCAACCTCACAATTTCACAAATCAGCAGCTCTTGATAAAATGCTTACAGCCGTGTAAAACAATATGGGAATAGTAGCAACACTGACAAGACACATTGAGATAATCTTACTATGGGGCCTTGTTCATGTCAATGTTAACCTCGGAATTACAAGGCAATTAGCAACAAATTTTTTCAATCCTTGGATTACAAGGCAAATAGCACAAATTTTTACAAGCTTGTTGAATTAACCAAAAGAGATAAAGGACTATTATACAGAGGGCCATAGATAAGGGTATCCAACCCAGCAATATACACTGATTCACAAGAATTTGTACATGAGAATTCAAAACATCGAGGCTGAAAGCTGCAGCTGCAGCTGCATGTGAATCAAGGGTTGGTCCTGTCAAAATTGTAAATAACCGCACACAATCTTCTGAAATATTGAGCAAACGATGCCTCACATTACAAGGAGAAGTCGTGTGAGAAGGCAGCAGCTGGACATCAAACAAAACGAGATGCCATTAGAAACATTTCCTTAATATAATCAATGCATTCGTGATTATGTGCTTACATGAAGACAAATATGATCTGGATTCTGAAGAGCTCCCGGAGGCTGTTCGTTGAAATGCCAACTCTTCATGGTAATCCCTTCTTATTTTGGACAACGCTTCTGCAACCTTGTCCATGTATGGACGATCATCTCGAACAGGGGCAACACATTCTAGTGCTAAAGCAACTAGATTTTCAAAGGCAATGTCAACGGCTGTATTTCTTGGAAGCATTGGATCCAAGGCCTCTGCAGTTTTGTCTTCTCCTTGCATTCTAAGAACCTGTTACAAATGTGTGGCATGATCAGTTAACATGGCATAGAAGATGGTTGACATGACATATGGTATCTACACATTTCAGTAATATTGACATGGGTTGTAGCAATAGACTTTGCTTGTAGCATACATATCACTAAACATCCTCCAACCAGTATCAATTAAAAAAAAAAAATACAAAGATATTTAAAGACAGCAGGGGGGGAAAACCATACCCATCTTATTGTAAATCTATCAGCATTCTTCTCCTTTGGCTCTATAGGTCGCCTTCCAGTAAAAGTCTCCACAAGGAGAACACCAAACGAGTAGACATCACTCTTGCGTGACAGTGTCTGAGTCTTAAGGTACTCTGGATCCAAATACCCAGCAGTACCTTTTACTTGTGTAGCAATGTTGGTCGTACCAAAATCCATTGGACCAATTCTTGAGAAACCAAAGTCCGCCACCTTAGCCCTGAGAGTGTTTGTTAACAGAATGTTTGAGGACTTTACATCTCGGTGAATAATCGGATGATCTGCACTATTCCAGTTCAAGAGCTTCAGAATAAATGTTGACTTTTACACTTATTAACTTCAAAAGCTACATTTTTCCCCTGCATCAGCGGGATAACAAAGTTACCTGCATAGAGATGGAGGTAAGTTAATGCCCGAGATATATCAATTACCACATCAAGTCTCGTAGAAAATGGAAGTATTTTCCCACGTTTTCCTGCAACAATGCACGCATAAGTAGCATATATTTGCATTAGCACCTGAAACGACTTCTAGATATGCTCACCATCTAAATGCTCTCGCAATGTCCCATTTGGCACATATTCTGTGACTATTATGTGTTCCCTATTTACTTCTCCATATCCAATGAGTCTCACGAGATTTAAGTGATCAGTCCTTGAAAGCATGTCAATTTCACTTGCCAGTTCCTTGGAAACTGCACGTTTAGATGTAGTCTGCAAGTGAAGTTCATTGATTTATTAGACAAAGATGTCTCCACATAGAGACAGATTTGATACATGCTCACATGTATTTCAGGCAATACTTTATTACTCAGCCCTGGGATAGCAATTGAAATAGGAGAGTTTAATATTTTATCACCTTCTTTTCCCGCTTGATAGCAACAGTTGTTCCATCCTTGAGAGTACCTTTGTAAACTGTGCCACCTCCACCTTCTCCAATCTGGTAGGAGGGAGAGAAATTGCCCGTGGCCGCAGCAAGTTCATCCTCACTGAAAATTCTGACAGTTTTTTCTTCTGCGCTTGCGTTACCAAGAAATTGATTTCAATAAATTGGTTGCAACTTAGATCTTAAACGTTTTATGAACAAGAAACATAGTACTGGGATATTACTATTGATGAACAGATAAGCCACCATGAATTTACTAACTAAGTTCCTAAAAACTGTCCCATTGCAGTTGAGGGAAAATGGAATATCATATTCAGCTCTGTTTTTCCTGGTTTCACAGTTCCTAACACTCTGTACGTTAATTAATATTGTAAAACCTATGTGAGTAAATCTGGCTTCTTTGGAGGAACTGTTTGAACCTATGTGAGTAATTCTGACTTCTTTGAAGTGGCAACGTCAGTCATAATAAGAAATGTCATGGCAGATTCTGAATGAAAGAAGCTGAACGTCCTGAATTTTGTGTTTATTGAACTTTTATGATTCGCTATCCAATTAATCTTTAGGTTCATCCACGTGAAGTTATTGATTATAGCATATCCTGCCTGCAAGGATGCGTTACAACTAGCCATACAAGCATCAGAGTTCCACAATTACCATAAATGGGAGCTACATCGTTGCTAATGTTGCCTTTCTCCCGAAATTGTTGCGACCCCATACAAGAGAAGATAGAAAAAAGAGAGAAACCCCTCCTCATATTTTGACAATCTATACTGCCACAAAAACTCCTGAAAGGCATCCAAACTCCGATGTTTAAAAGCAATTCATATCCGAATACCTAATAGTTACTGAATATGCATGCGAGCAAGACCATTGTTAAAACTTAAACCAAAAGACTCTTCTGAAGCTTAAGAATTTCAAATCTCACCCACTATTAATCGGGTGTGGAAGATCTGTTATGTAAGTTTCGAGTTTATAAGAACGCCTCTTTCAAGGAGATCAGACTTCTGAGCTATTGGCTGAAGGGGTTGTGTAGAGGCAAATGCAAGACCGGCGGGAGCTATGGAAGTAGGCATTTTTTCCCAAAAAGAAAAGATTTGAAGTATGAGCTCCAGCATCAGACGGGAATCGATGTGGTAGCCGATGGCACGTCCTATTCCGTGCAAAAAAATCCTGCTTCAGTCTGTAAAACAATAGGGCTGTAAATTCGGCAATTTAAATCGGATCCGGTTATCCGCCCCAACGCGTGCCCCACTCTTTGAACTAGTCTTATAGCTGAGCTCAAATCTCAGCCATTGGATCCACTGGCGCTACCCAGTTGTGGATGTATGGTGGCATGGAATGTGGGAAGCGGATTCCAGGAGCCCCGCGACCGGCGGAAGCCGGGAGCGGGTCTGGAATCCGCGACCCACTTCCAGGCCGCCACAACATGGCAACTGGGAGTTTTGCTTGATTCTTACCTGCAGGTGATCGCTTGAGCGGAATTGCTGTGCCGCTTTCCATTCCGGAGACAGAATCGCCGACCCAATTGCCATGTTGTATTGTAAATTGTTTGTAAATTGTCAGCTAGACAGTAGTGAACGTTTAAATACTATCTATCTATCTATCTACCTTATTATAAGAATCTTGAAGCTCCACCCTGCTATTGCTATAATATGGCATAACACTTCTGTTACAAGGTGTTGGGGGGGTTTGGTTGGTTGTTCCAAGTCGTTGTTGGGTGTGTTATAATATGTCCAATCATATGCTGTCAATATGGCATAACGTAAAAATTATTTCTTCTTCATTACATCATATGTCCAATCGAATGCTGTTAATGTGGCATAATGTGAAATTGCCTCTGCTTCTTCTTCTACTTCCTTAAGACATCTAATGTATAGGCAGGTTAATATGCATCATTGAAACAAGATTTTGTCAAACTACAACTTTGATTTTTTCAAAGCATTCCTCCATTTGGAACACTTAAAGAATTTGCCCAAATTATCAATGACATCTTATCTTTACATTTTGTCAAAGGTGAACTTAGATTTCTTTAAATATTCACATCAATAACAAAGTAGATCCTCTTTCTTTATTATATCATTTTCTCCTCTTTTTTATAAATCATTACTTTGCATGGTAACTTGTTTAAATGGTCAAAAGTGGAGCTAAACTTTACTAGTTTATGTAATAACTATTTTGCTCACCAATATTTCATTGTCTTCTTATGCTATGCAATAGAAAATTGAAATATTTCTTTGAATGGAAAGTTTGACTTTTCTTCATCAATCTATAGATATACAACTTGCCAACGCCAACCTAAATTGATTTATAATAACCACGCAAAGAAAAATTTGCCATATCATTATGACTAAGAGAATGTGTCATGAAATGCCGTATAACTTAAGACTCTCGGGGGTACTTCCAATTGGTCGATATCTTATCTTTTCTTAATAATTACTTTTGATGGCTCTAGCTGTGTATGACCACCAAGATATATACACTTTGCCAGATCTGGGTCATCCATTTTTATCTTGGCCATTGGAGCTGCTGGCTTATGGAAGCTCCAGATTTGAGCTATCCATTTGGCTCAAATCTATCTCGGTCGTCAGATCTAGTGGTTTTTGGAAGCTTGCTGGCAGCCTACCTCGACTGTCCATCTGTTTAAAAAATGTTTGGGAATTTACCACCTTCTTTTCGTAAAATTTTATAATGATGGGCTCGCAATGGGGATTTGAGAAAAAAGCCCCTTAACCAACTCTCCAAACTTTCATTATTAAATATTTTCTTGCATTTTCTATTGTTAAGGATCTCTAAGATGCTAATGATCCACCTATATCAAGACATTCTTAGGTGTTCTAAAATGTTCTAGTTGTTGCTTGATGGGCATTGTAGTCAATGAGCATACATAAGCACCTCTAGAGCCAGCTCTCTCTCAAGATAGAAAGTCATAACAAATAGCATTATTGTTTCTGAAGGGGATGCTTCTCTTGCCCTTCTTTTAGAGGTGCTTATCCATTCATCTCTAGAATAAAAGGTTTTCCATGCATACTAAAATTTTCTCGAGTGTCCTACGAAGTGATTCAGACTCGCCGGGATGCTAATGAATGGTACATATCAAAACTTGATGAAAGTAATAACATTTGACAATTACAAGTACCTCTAGTGTCGGCTAACACTTCCAAATACTTCTCAAAAATAGTAGAACTGTTTAGAAAATTTTGTAAGTTTTCTAGGCATATTAGATTTTTCTTGAGTGTTCTATGAAGTGGTTTAGGCTTCTCGTGATGCTAATGGAGGATGTCAAAGCTTATTAAAAATGGTAACTTCTATCCAACACACTAAACAATTAACTTTTACGTACAATCTCAAATAGAAGCGGCTAAAATATCAGGTTTAGGAATAGATAAGGAGAGTGGCGACCTATTGCACTAACAAATGTTTTATATACGTTAATCATAAAGGGAATTGCCAAACATTTAAAGCCCATCCTAAACAGGGTTATTGGAAAGGAGCAATCAGCTTTCCTTTCGGATAGGTATATCCTTGACAACTATCTAGTAGCTAGGGAAGGAATGCACTGGTACAGAGCTACAAGGCAGAACTGTGTACTTGTCAAGATGGATTTCAGAAAGGCCTATGACTCCCTTAGGTGGGATGGTTTGCAAAAGGTGATGATTGAGAGCCTCTGCATCAATCTTGGTAAATGGAGAGCCTTCGGGTCTTTTTTATCTTAGGAAAGGTATAAGGCAGCAAGTTTGCTCGCTTGCTCTCTACTTCTAATTATGGCAAACCTTTTCACAAGGATGGTTAACTTTAAAGTTTCGGAAGGGAGCCTCAGTGGTTTGGTACTGCCAAGTCAAGGAGAAAAACTTAAGATTATGCAATATGCGGATGGCATCTTCATGTTCCTCAGGTACGATGATGGAAGCTTTCGGTCTTTCCGTGGGATAGTGGTTGAATTTGAGATTATATCTGGTATTGGCCTCAACGCCAATAAATGTTCAGTGATTTGGGCTTTAGAGGGGGACATTGACCCCCAGGCTTATGGATTGGGCTTTTCAGTCATAGCTACTGGGGATACAGGGAAGCTCTTCATATAGCATGAAGGGCCTTTGGGTCCCCATCTTGGACAAATTACGGAAGAAGGTTGGGTTGTGGTCTGCCAAAGGTCTATCGGTGGCAAGGAAAGTGACTATTGCTAATGCTATGCTATCTAGATCTCACATATACTTCTCATTAGTACTTGTAACCCAGAAAGGAGTATACAATCAAATCCAAGTCATCATTAGAAAGTTCATATGGGGGGGTATGGCGGCTAATGTTGCATGGTCTGAGCTGTGTAGAGATAAAAAGGATGGAGGTTTATATTATAAGGATCCCTGGCAGGCTCAAGCATTAGCAGCCAAATTTGTCTGGTAAATTTTATGAGGGGATACGTCTCATGCTTTGATATTCATAACGCATTGGTTTGACCATTCAAGTTCCAAGACAAACCGTCTCTCTCTAGGGATGAATTAGGTGCCGCTTTCTTTAACTTTAAAGTGGCCCCTGTCACTTCTCCAGTGATGAGAAGAATTCTTCATGCATGGAAGGAGGTACAGATAGTATGTTCCCCCATGGATGTTCCTAAAGAGGCTGGGAGAATATATATTTTAGAACACTGGTGTCTGGGAAAAAGATGGTCTCCCTTTGGCATTAGTCCATTCTCGCATCTTTAAGAAATGGAGAGCCTATGGGATTTTTAACTTACGGCATCTATGGTAGAATGGTACATGGATCTCATAATTCGGACTTCTAGTGCAAAGGGCAGGAGAAGAAGATAGAAAGATACTAAAATCTTTTGTGGGAATCAAAAGGAAAAACCATGGCACCCTTCAAAACAAAACTAAGTAGAAGAAGAATTAAGAAGCCGCACCTGACTAGTAGAATCTTCATGCTTGGCCGTAGATAATGCTTTAGTAAATATATCTGCTATCATATTATCTGTAGGACAATACTGTAACACAATTGTCTTCTTCTTGACTTCCAATTTAATGTAGTGATAATGAATCTCAATATGCTTAGATTTTGAATGGAAAACCTCATTGTTAGTCAATGAAATAGCATTTTGATTATCACAATATAAAACTGTTGGGTTAATCAAAACTTGCTGAAAAGATTGAAGTAGACGTCGTAACCATATCAACTCTCTACTTGCCATACTAGCTGCAACATATTCTACTTCAGTAGTAGACACCGCAACACAATGTTGTTTCTTACTGTACCAAGATATCAAAGAATGATCTATAAAGAAACATGCACCACTTGTGGAACGAAAAGTGTCAGGGCAACCTCCCCAATCAGCATCAGTATAACCAACCAACTATGAACCATCAGAACCTATATCTTGACGAGCATATGTCAAAGCATAATTTATAGTGCCTTTAAGATAGCGAAGAACTCGTTTAGCTGCATTCCAATGTTGATGCCCTGGATTAGACATAAATTGTCCCAATGTGTTAACAACATAACTTATATCTGGTCTCGTAGCATGTGCTAAGTACATTAGAGCACCAACAAGACTTGTATATGGATAGTTACCCATATCAAGACGCTCGGCTTCTGTTTGAGGACACATCTGCTTAGTCAACTTAACATTAGGCCCCAATGGTGTTAACTGAGGTTTAGCATTAGTCATGTCATATTTATCAAGTAACTCAGAAATATATTTTGGTTGACTCAATCGTATGCAACCTTCTTGACGCTCTATTAGAAGTCCAAGACAAGATTTGATAGAACCAAGATCAACCATATCAAACGTAGCTCCAAGGTTGGCCTTGCACTTATTAAGAAACGGAAGATCCTTCGATACTAAAATAGTATCATCAACATAAAGCGCAATGAAAGTGAAGACAACACCAACTTTTTTATAATAAAGATTTGCATCAGCAGTAGTGGGTAAGTAACCACTTGAGTAACCATCAGAAATAAGAAATGCATGCACCTTCTTATACCATACAGAGCTTTCCTTAATTTGCAAACCAAATTCGCTTGACCTGTAACCTTATAACCATCAGGTTGTGCCATATAAATATCTTCTGTAAGATCTCCATTTAGAAATGTTGTTTTAACATCCATTTGATGAATATAGAGATTATGATTAACTGCAAATGCTAACAAAGCACGCACAGTTGCAAGACGCACTACAGGCGAGAATGTTTCATGATAATCAACTCCAGCAATTTGAGAAAACCCTTTTGCAACTAACCTTGCTTTAAATCTGTCAAAAGTACCATCTGTTTTAGTTTTAACTCGAAAAACCCACTTACATTTTATAGCTTTACGACCAGAAGGAAGAGGTGCTAAATCCCAAGTGCCTTTACTTATTAAAGAATGATATTCAGCATCCATTGCTTGTTGCCAATGTTCACGTTCATCAGAATTTAGAGCATCATGAATAGTAACAGGCTCACTAACAGATACAAAAGTATAATAATCACGCAAAGTAACTGGAGGACGCCGTCTAGTAATACGAGTGTCATGAGATTCTTGTTAAACTCTAGAGGATTGTGCAGAATTATCTTCAGGTGATATAGTGTATTGATCATCTATTGAAATAATATTTTCATATAACTGATCAGATAAATCTTCATACTCTCCTCCAACACTATCAGAATCTGAGATATCAGGTAAAGTAGAAGGTTGATGTGACGGTACTTTCTCAATATCGCTCTCATTGAAAATATTTGTATCAGAATACTCACGAAAATTTGATAGAATATCATGATCATTAGATTGCGAAGGAGATTGGATCATAACATTTTCATTAACAACAGTATCTCTATAGCGGCATAACACAACCTTTCCAGAAACCAAATCAAATAGCCGTTAGGCAGGTGCATTATCAGCATAACCTAAAAAGACAACCTTTTGAGCAACTGGCTGTAACTTAGTCCATTTCTCCTTAGGAATATAAGCATAAACCTGAGATCCAAATACTTTAAAATGTTCAACTGTAGGCTTTTTTCCATGCCATACCTCAAACGATGTTAAACCATCAACAGAATAGAATAGAATAGAATAGAAGAGGAAGATATACAATTCTGAACATAAACTGATGTACTTGCTGCTTCAACCCAAAACTTTACATCCAAACCAGAATGAAGTAACATACTTCAAATAGCATTTAAAACGGTTATGTTTTTACGTTCAGCAACCCCATTATGTTGTGGTGTATGAGGAACTGTACATTCTCGCAAAATACCAGCATGAGCACAAAAAGAATCAAACTCATTATTTTTGAATTCACCACCATTGTCACTACGGATACTTTTTAAAGTCTTTTCCTTTTGTTTCCACCATGACTTTCCATTTGCAAAATGTAGCAAAAACTTCAAGTTTCTTCTTAAGTGCATAGATGAAACAATAACGTGAATAATCATCAATTATTAGTAGAAAATAAATGGCACCACCAAGTGACCGTGGTAAAGGCCCACAAAGATCCATATGAACCAACTCTAAGATAGATGATGCACGAGGAGCAACATGATTAAAAGGATGCCTACAAGGTTTACCAAGTAAATATGCTTCACAAGGCGCTAATACCGCTCTTGAATCCATCGAAAAACCATGCACAACAATATGTTTTTTCATATGCAACAAGACTAGAAAAGACGCATGACAAAAATGTCCATGCCACAAATCTCCATCAGAATTTCTTACTGTAAGTGCATAAATTAGATCATCTGTGATCTTATACTCATATAGATTGTGATGATGCATACTAGTACCAAGAATCAAGCCATCTTTTAAAAGATAACAAAAGAGTTCATCAAAGTAAATATGAATCCCAACATCAGTTAAGCGAGAAACTGAAAGTAAATGACGATGTAAGGCAGGTACATGTAATACACCACGGAGAAAATGAATCCCTGAATGAGCTTGTAATGGCAGATCACCAATTCCAAGAATTTATGGGCGACTATCATCACCCATATTATCATCATCCATATAAACATACTTCAAAACACGCAAAGGATGATAATTTCTAAGCAAAGATTTCTCAAATACCATGTGTTGAGTAGCACCTATGCCAACAAAAGTACACAAAATAAATATAAAATCCAAAAGTTTTCCTTTTCTCTTCTTTCTTTTAAATCCGCCACACCATCACATCACACTAACAATACTCAATAGTTCTTACTTATTTAGAAGGAACATGACGCTTTTGAATCTATCATCATGTTATCGCATTCCCCTAGAACACTTGTATTCGGTGGAACAGAAGGTCCATCAGGCTTGTCCACATCATAATGTTCATCACGTGACATGCTAACATAATTAGCTTCACCAGCCCGCTTCTCATCATCTTGTCTGTCATAACATCTTGCAATTCCATGACCAAACCGACCACAATAATCACATGCATAAGGTTGATAACCGCGTGGCTCTCGACCACGTTCATAGCCAACATGACCACTACGACTACCACTACCACGACCACGATCATCATAACCACCACCACTACCACGACCCGACCATACCATACGAATCATATGTTCCAATCTTTCATATCCACGACCACCACCTCCATTATAACCACGAGAAAACCGAATCCTTTTCTTTTGTTGTTCAGTAAATTCAGAAGAACTTTGTCTCTTTCGTATATCTTCCACCATAGCAACATCTTTTACAATAGGAGGCGCAACAATACGACCCACATGATCCTCTAAGGATTTACAAGCATCTTCAAAAGAAATATTTTTCTTATTCATTAATATAGAAATAATAACCCCAAACTCAGAAGACGGAAAAGTTTCTAATAACTGCATAACTAACTCATCTTTTGATATAAGTGCACCAGCTGCAGCTAATTGTTCAACAATCTATTTGAAACGGTCAATATGTGCTCGAATAGTAATCGACGAATCAAACTGAAGATTTGCTAAAAAGAAAAGTACTTCTTGCTTCGTTCTTTTATTATAGACTTGCTCCAAATAATTGCAGACTTCACTAGACGTAACAAATTGATCAACACGCGCATGGATTAAATCTTTCAATCCATAAACTAATAAACGTCGTGCTGCACGATCTTTGATTTTCCGTTGTTCTTCTTACGCATCAAGATCTTTGCCAGAAGTGACCAATTGATTAACCTGCACTGGTTACTTCGGACGCTCTTTTTTTACCAATAACAAAATCAAGCAAATCATCACTTTCTAATACACATTTTATTTTATTTTTCCAATCCGGATATCCAGTACCATTAAAAACATAAATTCTGGTAAGGGACTCGCAAGAGACACAAAACCGGCCGATGGAAGAAAAAACATGATAAATAGAAATTTATGTCACCATCGTGGTGGAAATAAACAAAGACCACCCACCAAAAATGGTCCAATAGAAACCCATGTCACAAAATTGCAATGGAGTGCCAAACGCAATATTTGGCACATCCAGACATAGCTAAATACCAAAGATGATGTCTAATGATAGCACAATGCACAATGATAGCACAATGCACAATGATAGCACAATGCAATTTGAAAAAAAAAGCTCGACAGGTTAGCTAGAAATGAATTCCCGGCAAAGGATGCATAATGATAGCACAATGCACAATGAGAGCACAATGTACAAAGGAAAAAAGATCTCAACAACCAAATAGAAATGAATTCCCAAGACAACTAGAATTAGGCAGGATTAGCACCCTGCACAAAAATAGAATGCGCCCAAGATAATACCTCATGCACAATAACTCAATATACGCCACGTCTAGAGAAAGATAAGCATCAAAAATAAGAAATGATCCAATAGAAACCCATGTCACCAAATTGCAATGGAGTGCCAAACGCAATATTTGGCACATCCGGACACAGCTAAAGAGCAAATATGCAAATGATGTATAATGATAGTGCTGGAAAAATGTAAACTGTACAGAAGAACTTCAAAAACATGACGCCAAACTTCAACTTGCCAAATAGGATATGTGTGCGATGAATCAGGGAGGAGATTGAGGTAGAAGGGGCAGATATGTCAGCACAAATTAAGAGGAAAGTCCAGAAGGAAGGTTTAGTTGAGATGAGCACAAAATTAGAATGCGCCCAAGATAATATGCACAACAACTAAGATACTCCACATCCAGAGAAAGATAAACATCAAAAATAAAAAATGGTCCAATAGAAACCCATGTCACAAAATTGCAATGGAGTGCCAAACGCAATATTTGGCACATCCAGACATAGCTAAAGACCAAATATGATGTATAATGATAGCACAATGCATAATGATAGCACAATGGACTGTGAAAAAAAGATCTCAGCAGCTAGCTAGAAATGAATTCCCCGGCAAATGATGTATAATGATAGCACAATGCACAATGCACAATGATAGCACAATGTACAATGAAAAAAGATCGCAACAGCCAGCTAGAAATGAATTCCCCAAGACAACTAGAATTAGGCAGGACTAGCACCATGCATTAGAATGCACCAAAGATAATACCTCATGCACGATAACTCAATATACTCCATATCTAGAGAAAGATAACTATCAAAAATAAAAAATGATCCAATAGAAACCCATGTCACAAAATTGCAATGGAGTGCCAAACGCAATATTTGGCACATCCAGACACAGCTAAATAGCAAATACGCAAATGATGTATAATGATAGTGCTTTGAAAAACGTGAAAGAAAGACAAAAGAACTTCAAGAACATGATGCCAAACGGCAAATTTGCCAAATAGGAGATGTGTGCGATGAATAAGGGAGGAGATTGAGGTAGAAGTGGCGATATGTCAGCACAAATTAAGAGGAAAGTCAAGAAGGAAGGTTCAGGTTTGGTTCATGTTAGCAGCGTAGAAATGGGTGTGGATGTCATAAGAAAAATAATACCACATGCCTAAAGCCATGACAAATGCCCCAAAATGAATAATACTCTTACAAACGAGGGACGAGATTGAGGAAGAGGTTGTAGACATGTTAGCACAAAACAAGAGCAATATTAAGATGAAAAAATTAAGATTAAGGTTAATGTGAATCATCGTAAATCGAACAAAAATGAGGTTTAAGTAGGCAAAGGTGAGGTTATGGCCAATGAAAAGGAGAAGATGGAGGTCAAACGTAAGGTCAGGGTGGAGTGCAAGGAGGTGAGCCAGATAGTAGAAAAGGACAAATGACAATACAATGACTAGGTAAAGTGACGTATTATGAATAAAGCTAGGGCCATACGTATGGTCTGAAATAATAAAACAAAAAAAGTAATGGACATGATAAATGAATAAAAAACACAATGACTATATGAAGGGATATGTTAGTAGCAAAATGATCCATGAAAAGTGTTAGCTACTAAAAAACAACGAATCTACTCTATTGATATTGAAAGTCAGAAAAATCAATGTAAGACAAGAAAGGAATTAGTCATAATTATGCGACACGTGTATAAGCCAAGATCATGGTGGAGGACCAAGGTTGGTCAAGGTCAAGATCAACTTCATGCGGGGAGATAGCCATGAATTAAATAAACTTTGATCAAGGTTATGTTCCAACAAAAAACAATAGCTCAAAGTTGCAACGTACAACCCATGTCAATAGCATCGAAAACCGTAACTACAAAAGAACATTAAGGACAAATAACCCAAATGACATAATGAACCCACAACGTATTGTAACTTCTACCAAATGCATCACAAATAACTTTAACAAAAGGGAGCTCAAAAAAATCCATGTCCCAAATGAAATAAACAAACAATAAATTACCTTATGCGCACCTTCGAGGTTCCCTAAGAATGTAAAAAATCCCAGCATATAAAGTGTTCTTGTTCCCAACAGCCTCATGTCTAGACAAAATTGAATAAGGAAAAATTGGCACCTAATCAAATTTCATGACAAATCCCCTTAAACAATGGTCTAGAATAAATTGTTAGCTAAGGAAATGGTATATAGTGGTATATGGTTAAGTGACATGTATTAACCCTGAGCCTCAAGCTCAGATCGCCATTCGAACACTCAACTTGAAGAAAGTTAGCAAACACGAATAGATAGGCTTGTCATTTAGCAGCAGTATAGTAAAAGGAGAAATAGGTCGAGAAACAAGAAGGGTACAACTCTAAACAATGCTAGAGGGGATATTTTTTTTATGAAATGCTGTTAGAAATGCCATATGCAATACAAACTTTACTATATGATAAAAATGGAAAAAAAAAAGAACAAGCTAGATATATAAGAGTGAAGAAGGTCGCGACCATAGAAGATTGTCTAAAGCTCCTCAACACCTCCTAGAATGGAAGAGATAGCGCCTATAAGGAAAGCATAGTAGAAATGAGGAAACCCCTCAAGTAGATACCAGATAACATGGGACTTAGCAGAAACAACGAAAATAGTGCCCAAGCCCTACTGCAAGAGCATAGCCTTCCGTCGAAGATATTCAAACAAGCTTAGAACAATATTATGCAATCGTTAAACAAGATGAGCCTCAAAATTAAAAATGTGTGCTGACAAAATACAATACAAATACAAACTCGGAAATTGAAACACCCATCCTAACAACAAAATCTCTTTTACCAAAATCGCAAAAACGATGTTAAAAAATGTCTGGACATGAGAAATTTACAAATAACAATCGTAGGCAAACCATGGGTTAGAAAAGATGAATGTCCGACAATAAATGAGGCCGCAAAGTCCCAAAAAATATCAAGTGGCCATCAAATCCAAAAAATGACGTGGGAATTATACATTTTCGAAAGGCAATTCAAATCTACTAGACTCTGGTGAGAGCTACCTAAATTAGAATTATTAAGGAAAACATGAGCATATGGCAGTCATTGAAGTATCAAAACATGAAGCACTATTAGCAAATGATGCAAGAATAAATGAGTAGTATACGAGGTGAGTGGATTAAGCACAATGAATAGAGAAACGAAGTATGAATAGGTGGAGGTGGAGCAAGCCAAATCCAACAACCTTCAAGAATTATAAATCTACTAAGACCGTGGTGTCCCCCAATAGTGAATTACTAATAGCAGATAGTGGATAGCCGCACACATGCGAACTACCCACGAAAAATAAAGGGAAAATCCAATTATATCATTTGGACCCCAAAACAAATACAATGCTAATAGATGAGTGGTTGATGTACCGCCGAAAGCTTATCAACGGATTAAAAACCCGCCCTTCGGGTTTTCGAGGAAAAACCCTAGTGATAAGCCTTCTACAAGGGGCTTAGACAAACGTAAAGGCATAGAATCGCCCCCAAAACCCGCCAAGCATGGAGAAGTCAAAAACGGATGGCGCCGCCAACCAATGTACACGCACATCACCAACAACAAACGAAAACATACCAAAGAATAGCATCACCCGGTGGGTGGAAAAAAGCATCACCCACCGGTGGAAAAACATGATAAACGAACTTGTACAAAATATAATAAACAAAGAAGGGGGAGGGTGGGTTCAAAGAGAATAAGGTACTACCGAGAGAAGAGGAAGCGCCGGATGAAACGCCGATGAAGAACTCGCAATAAGTAGCAAACGCCCAACCCGATGAACGGCCCAAAAATGCATCGCGATGCATGCATGCGACGCGATGTACATGCATGTTGCCGCCTTGAGCAAGAATGCCGATCGCTACGCCAATCGACGACATTCTTGCACCGCGACCGCATGAAACTAACAAAGCCAATACCAAAGGACTTCCTTAACAAACTAGGATCGAGGGACCGAAGGTCACAGGATGAAGGCTAAAGGCCGGAAGGATAGCAGAAAAGCAACGCCAATTAGCCAAACCAAAGCAGAAGAAGCCCCTCCCCTCGCCTCGAAACAAATCAAAGAGAATAAGGTAATGGCGAGAAGAAGAGGAAGCCATGAAACGCCGATGAAGAACTCGCAATAAGTAGCAAACGCCAACCCGATGAACGGCCTAAAACGCATGCGATGCATGCATGCGACGATGCAATGCATGCATGCTCGCCTTGAAGAAGAATGCCGATTTCCGCCACGCCAATCGCATTACACACAGCGATGAAGGCCATTTTATATTATCGAAACATGAAGGTGGGTTATTAGTAGATGAGTAGAACACTGCATCAATCAAATAGAAAAGAAATGTAAACAAGGCTAGCTTTGTTCTCGATGAGGATGCATGCAAATTCGAAGCTGATTGATGAGCTCAAGAAATGAGCGGCTATGAATGAAGAACAACAAAAGCAACCAAAGCTCGCCCCGACACCACTCGACCAGGTCTTAGGTTAGTTTTGAGTCCACTCGAATGCGTGTAGGTCAGGTTGTGAGTCGAAGTTGGTACAAGGAAGCCCACCGGACGCAACTCACAGAATAAGCCAGGGATGCACAAAAATTCAAGAATCCAAAGATGAAGTAGCCGAATCAGGAAAATTATGCAAAAGCTGAGCCGCATGTTTGTTGCTGTCTATTAGCCGCCAAATCTACAGAAGAAAGAAGGTAAGAGCAAACAATATGCGTGCCATCTCTGTGCTCTGCAGCCTCCTACAAGGGAAGAAAAACAATCAGAAAGGGAAGGGAAAAGAAGAACTGCCATAGCCGTGCTCGGCCATCGCCATCTCTTGCTGCATGCTCGTCACGATAGCTGCTGGGCAACCTGCAGAAAAAGGAGGAATGAAAAACAGAAAAAGATCGCCACCATAGCCGCCTGTTTGTTGCCGATTTGCCATCTCTGCTCTGTGACTTGAAGTTGCTCCAGCACCATCTGCAAGTATAAAGCCCTATAGTGGAAATCGGCGTGGACCTGTCTGTCCAGGATCGATGGAGCACCGAAGCAAGGATGCAGAACCTGGAAGAATCGAGCTCCAAATCATGGTCCGATATGAAAGAATCACCTGAATCGAGATGGGCCAATCTGCAAATCTGTTCAGAAAAAAGAAACTAAAATAACAAACAAGAAACAAGGGCCTGCTCCAGCCCAAAAATTGGAAAACAACCATCCTTAGAAACAAGTGGAGCAGGGGTGAAATGAAAATGCGAAGTGTAGAAGCCAACTGCGCAGAGGCGTGCTAGATGGACAAGCTCATACCTGCATCTGCACAAGTAGCATGTAGCATGCTTCTGCTAGATGGACAAGCTCATACTTGCATCTGCACAAGTAGCATGCAGCATAGAAAAAATCCCATGCATCCACGCAAGTAGCATGTAGCATATAGAGGAAGCGTCAACGAGGAATCAAAAAGAGACAGTGGCATGAACTACTTGGAGAAGAGGCTGGAAAGGATCAGGCAAGGTAAGAAACGGGAAGCAAAAGGGTATGGAAGAGGAAAGCAATGAGAATGGAAGAAGTGCTGCTGTGAGAAGATGCCAATAACCGGTCCCGAATAGAGAAGAGCCTTATATAATGGCTCGCCCTGCCCTGTAATGACAATCCGATGGCTCGGATCGAGATGAATTGCCTTTTACGCTTATTACCCGGCTGCCTCGATATCATATTGAAACTAAGCAAAAGTATACAAAAGACTAGAACAAAGGAAGTAATCCCAAAGACTCAAGCAATGTATTGAATATGAACACTTATATAAGTATATAGAAAAAGGCATGCCTTTAGGTATGTCCAAATACGGAAAAAGGCATGTCTAAACTTGGAAGAGCCAAGTTTAGTTGAGAGCCCAACGTGGCATCTCAACACTGTCTCCGGGCGGCTTTCTCAAAGCCAACTCTATATCATGTCTCTCAAAGTCGGTTCTGTCTCATGTCTCTGTGCTTTTTCAAAGCCTTAAATCAGCTTCTTGAATATGTGCCAAAGCCTTAAACTGGCTTCTTAAATTTATGCCAAAGCCTTAAATGAGCTTCTTGAATATGTGCGAAAGCCTTAATTTTCTCAAAGCTGTTTCAAATTTCTTTGTCAAATCTGTGCTTTCTCAAAGCCTTCCGAATCTGTACCTCCAAATCCGTGCTTCGCCTCGGTCATGATGGTCTTGCTTTCGTTGCTGAGTAATTCTAAAAAGGAGGCAGAAGAAGGGGCTGCCGCTACAGACGAAACATCAGTTGAAGAAGAATTATTACCTCTTATGGGCGGGAGGTATGAATCTAGGCGGTGAATGGAGAAATGGTTGATTTGAGGAAAATCGGGAGGGGGGCAATTCCAGTCAGAAGAGCAGATCTGAGGGACCAGGTGGGTTTGCTATACCATCTTGTTGAAAATAGGAGTTTTATTTGAAATAGCCTTACAAACAGCCGCTAGAGCAAAGCGGAGCCCTCCGGTGGATGCCCCACTGAAAAGCACATCTATAGCAGAGAAAGCAGAAGAGAAAGCTGCAACAGAAACGGATTTGGAGGTGAGGCATAGACTTGAAGAGTTGCTTGCCTCTATGACTAGCAATCGAGCTTGATTCTGGTAGACAGGCTTGGAACGAAGGCCGACGTCTCACACCCATCCCTAGGTCGTCCTCATCTGTAAGCTTCTTTTTGGTGTTTGAAATTCCCTACTTTTTACTGTATAACATTTCCTATATGCTGGAATTAAATTGCATTCTAGACTAGTGGGTCGAGAAAGCAATCCGTTCGATCTCTTTATAATGTTTGATCGACCCTTCCCAGCAAGAAGTTTGCCAGATTGAGATCAAGGAATAATGCCTAGGTCATTTGCTTTAGCTTTCATTTTTTTTCTTTCGGTTTAAAGACAAGGCCCTTCAGTCCCATGCACATTCTTGCCTTGTCAGGTAAGAAATGGTCTAATTAATTGTATTGACTTGTAAATATTTCTTTAATTTGTCTATCCTATTATATTGACAAACTAATTATATTAATTTATATTTCCTCTAATTATTTAATTAATTTGTAAGAGATGGGGATTTTTATTTATTTATCTATTTATTATTATTATATACATTTTTTTAAGGGGGGAGGGATTGGGGGGAAGATCCTTGCCCCCTTTTGCCCCTCCCTCTCCTCCTTTGCCCTTTTGCTCTCCTCTCCCCTCCCTCCCCCATCCCTTCTTCCAACTTATCCCCTCCCCGTCCTCTTTTGCCCCTTTGTTGTCCCTCCCTCCTCCCCCCCCCCCCCCCTTCTTCCAACTTATCCCCCCCCCTCCTCCTTTGCCCTTTTGCTCTCCTCTCTCCTCCCTGCTCCCGCCCCTTCTTCCAACTTAGCCACTTCCCCCTCCCTCCGTCTCCTCCTACCGTTCTTCTTATAAGGTGTGCCCCCTCTCCCTCCCCTTTTTTTTTTTTTTTTTTTTTTTTTTTTTTTGTATGAATCTCACATGCATGAATTCCAAATGTCAGAATCTGACCCACTTTAATTAAATGCGACTTTTATACTTCATGTATTGATACAGAATATTGAATACAATTCCATTTTTGCCTTTGTTTTGGGAGCTTGCGCTCTCGGATATCGATGTGCATCCGCTTCTCTCCCTTTCTTGGCGCAACCTAGTCATGGTATCAGAGCATTAGGTGGGCTGAGATTGATTCAAGATTCACAAAGACTAGAGAAGGATGCAAGCCACAACAGATTACCTTCCCCGATGGTGCGTGCGATTCGAATCTTTGACGGGACCGGTTTCCAACAATGGAAAAGCAGAATGATCTTCATTCTCAAAGAGAGATGACAAGGCATATATCGGGCTCTCTTTAGCTGACTCTATCCTTGATGAGTTCTAGCAAGAGAATAACCACAATTTGTGGCATGCTCTCATTGAGAAGCATGACCAAAAACTCATATATGGGCATTTATATCTTTGGCGGTGAATGTGGGTTGGGAAGAGACCGGGAGCCTTGGCTGAGACTGATGAAGCATGCCTTCCAGCAAATTGAAGCTTCTAGAGAAGAGCATCAAATCTCAGAGTCGATGCAACTAATTTTCTTTCTTAGATCACTGCCTAATGCATTTGATTCTTTGTGCAACAGCTTCATGCAAGACAAAAATATCGGCTTCCATCAAGTAATCACTTCTATTAAGGAGGAGATCATGATGAGGTAAGATGCAAGTAAAGATGATCATGCCACTCTCTTTGCAGCAGGGCATTCAAAGACTCCATCTACCACGAATAGGGATGAGCATGATGAGAAAGAAATGCACATTGGCAGCAGATTACCTCTTCCTAGTAAGCATAAGATAGTGGATTTCAATTCTTCTATTTCACGGATATTAGGCGATGCAAGAGCACCCAATGAACTGATGCCAATTTCGGATATTCCATCACCGACTGCAAAGCAAGGATATTAATTATTATTATTATTATTATTATTATTATTATTATTATTATTATTATTAATTTTATTATTATTATTATTATTATTATTATTATTATTATTATTATTATTATTATTATTATTATTATTATTATTACCAACTGTAAGCAGGTGAGCGTGATATTTCGTAGGGGAATCCCCCGAAGAAGAAAGGATCAATTGATCCATGTGAATATGAGGGAGATTCAGCCAATATCATAGCAATAATGCAAGAACTAAAGGCGGAAATACTGGGCCTGAAATCGAAAGTTGAAGGGATGCGTGGGATCTTAGATAGACTGGTGACTCAGAACACTAGTTTAAAAGCACAGAATGAAGAAAATTCATTAAACATGCATAAACCATCAACGGATTTTAGGGCACAGATTGAAGCCCTTGAAAGTAAACTAGCCTCTTTGGTTGCTGATACCACCAAGGAGCAAATGAAGATACACCATGCTGAAATTTCCTCTGAGCAAAGGGATCAAGAGATCAGAGCAAAGAATCTGAAAATATCTGGTCTACATGAGACTGAAGGAGAAGATATAACAGAAACGGTAAGACGGTTTTTTTCAGACACTATGCATCTGAATGATCCACTCTATGTGTCTGCTAGACGATTGGGAAAATTAGGATACCATACCCGTCCTATCCTTGTAAAATTTCAATCCAGGGAAGCAAGGGATCGAGTACTTCATAACAGAAGTGCGCTTAAGGGTGAGAAGATATGGCTGGATGTGGATCTAACACCAAGCCAACTGAAATTTAGAAGAAAGGAATGGGCCAAAGTGAAGGAAGCAAGAGAATCAGGTTTTGTAGCTTACCTGGATCAGGGAGGCAAATCCATTGTTACCAGCAGAAAACATAAATAGGAAACAGGGGCTTTGAGAGTCAGTCTATGGAATACACATGGACTAACTCAAGCGAAGATAGATGCTACTTTTCAGATATGGGAACACCAGGATTTGCTTTGTTTTACAGAAACATGGACACATCAATCACGTCTCCCGCCTGACATACCTGGTTTTGTGCTGGTTGGTCAAATATGGAATGAGAAAATAATAGGAACAGGACGAGGCTTTGGGGGGATAGCAGTATATAAGCGAGCAGGTTCAATATATGAAATGCAAGTTTTGAAAAATGATACAAATAACCAATATATGTGGTTGGAATTAAAAGGGAATAGGCAACAGTTGATTTTGGCTGTTTGTTACTTTGCTCCAGAAAACTCAAACATTTACAACAGATTTGGGTTTGACAAGGAAAACCCATTTGGTAACCTCTGCTCTGATATTCTAGAATTCTCTTCTCGAGGAGAAATAGTCATAGTAGGAGATTTCAATGGGACTTGCGGCGCAAACAAGCCAAAGTATTTGACGATCTTGCAAACATCTATTTAGATGAGACTGATGATCCCACATATCATAGAATTTCGGATGATAATATGTCAAATGGAATGGGTGAGAAGCTGCTTGATCTATGCACAATATGTCAGCTGAGAATAATAAATGGCACAAGAGCTTTCCCAGCATCGGAAAAGTTTACTTACCAAAATCATGCAGGTGCCAGTGCAATCGACTATGTTATGGCAAAAAGAAAGGATCTTATATCGGATTTCTGTGTGGGTACCAAACTACCTGAGTCAGATCATGCACCCTTGCACGTAGTGTTTAAAATCCAAGTAAGCTCTAGAAAATCAGCTCCACGATTCTGTCCTAAGCTGAAAGTGAACTATGAACATCACGAAAAATATGAAAGACACATTGAAAGGCTCCTGACAGCCGCCACATGGTCGGGAAAACTTGAAGAGGACGCAGTGCAATTCCAAAGAATAACATTTGCTGCAGCCAAAGACATTTTTGGGCTTTCTAAGAAACATATGCCAGGGAGGCCTTGCAACTCATGGTGGGATGAAGAATGCCGTGAAGCTAGAAAAAAACTGCCACAGAACTGCATCTATAAACCAAAATGGTACAAACAAATTATCAGGGAAAAAAAGCGTGCCTATGGTGCACAAAGGCAAGCACAGTTATCTGAACAATTCGCAAAACACCCAAAACGGTTTTGGGACATGCTGCAATGTAGATCTGAACAGGCTATATTGGATATAGATGCTTTGTCTAAATTAGTCAAAGCCTTATATGAAAAGGATGGCGCCAGTTGCATGCCATTAATAGCTCCACAAACAGAACTTTTTGCAATATCAGAGGTCCGAGACTGCTTATCCAAGATCTCTAATAATAAAGCGCATGATCTGGATGGCCTCTGCGTGGAACTTTTTAAATGGGCTGGAGAGAAAACAATAGCTATTTTGACAGATTTGTTAAACAAAAGTCTCATGCTTGGGTTGCCAGACAATTGGAAAACAAATCATGTTCATCCTATACATAAGGGCGGAGACAAAAAGATAGCAGCTAATTAGAGGACCATTCTGATAAGCAGTGTGTTTGCCAAAATTCTAGGAAGTCTCCTGGAAAACAAGTTGAGTTCATGGGCAGAACAGGCAGAAGTACGCTCTCCATGCCGGGCTGGGTTCAGAGGGGATCATAATACACTTGATCATGTGCTAATCCTTAGAACTCTTATTGAGAATGCAAAAGCTCCAAATGCAGCATTATACATAGCCTACATTGATTTTATAAAAGCATTTGATACAGTTCCTCGAGGAGAGCTCAGTGACAGGATGATACAACTAGGAGTTCCTAAAGACATTAGAGCAGCAGTATCACAATTATATGTCGAAGTATTAATCAAAGTCTCAGGAGAATGTGATACGCAAATCCAGAACACGATTGGGGTACGCCAGATTGCCCCTTGTCTCCGACCCTGTTTGGGCTCTTCATAGATGAATTGGATGAATGGCTTAAAGCCAGATCATTAGCAGGTACCCGCTTGGGGACATATGTCATTCAGCTTCTGCTATATGCAGACGATGTGGTATTGCTGGCAAGCAAACCGAAAATATTACAGGATCACCTTAACAGCTTGGAGGCCTTTTGTGAAATTAAGAAGATGAACATGAATTTAGCTAAATCAAAGATCATGATCTTTGGCACACGAGACAGACCAGAATTCACATACAAAGGGCAGCTCATGGAGATTGTTGAGAGCTACAAATATCTTGGAGTAGATATTACTTCCAATTATAGCTGGAAAAATTGCGTAAGTAGAAGAGCATCCGGAGGGAAAGCTGCGCTTTACAGCATGCTGGCAAAATGCAACCGTGCTTCACTCACACAATGGGGGTTGAAGAAGATCTTATTTAAAACTTTGGTTCAAACAGTAGCTTTATATGGTGTCCCTATTTGGGGGCCTGGAATCTCACAACGCATGTGGAAGCAGATTGAGGGGGTTCAGAAAATGTTCCTGAGAGAAGAACTGGGGATCCGATCCCAAATTCCATATGCTATCATGCTAGCTGAAGTGGGCATGTTCCCACTTGAATTGGAAGGTCTATACCAAGCAATTAACTTCTTTAACAGAGTCAAGGGGCAGCACACAGACCGATTATCCCATAAAGCCATGATAAATTCGCACAAAAGATGGAAGACAAATCTGCTGGCTTGGGTGGTAAAGTGGGGTGTAGATGAATCGAATTGGCCACAGGACAAAAAAGAGGCAAGAGCTTTGCTGGAAAAATTGGCAATAGTTCATCTATGGACTGATCCGGGTAAACGCATGGTACTGTACAGAAATAATATTAATCACATGGCCAAGAGTATCTCCAGGCAGGCATACCAAAAGTACAAAGCCGGGTATTGGCAAAGTACAGAACTACAAGGCAGAACTGTGTACTTGTCAAGATGGATTTCAGAAAGGCCTATGACTCCCTTAGGTGGGATGGTTTGCAAAAGGTGATGATTGAGAGCCTCTGCATCAATCTTGGTAAATGGAGAGCCTTCGGGTCTTTTTTATCTTAGGAAAGGTATAAGGCAGCAAGTTTGCTCGCTTGCTCTCTACTTCTAATTATGGCAAACCTTTTCACAAGGATGGTTAACTTTAAAGTTTCGGAAGGGAGCCTCAGTGGTTTGGTACTGCCAAGTCAAGGAGAAAAACTTAAGATTATGCAATATGCGGATGGCATCTTCATGTTCCTCAGGTACGATGATGGAAGCTTTCGGTCTTTCCGTGGGATAGTGGTTGAATTTGAGATTATATCTGGTATTGGCCTCAACGCCAATAAATGTTCAGTGCTTTGGGCTTTAGAGGGGGACATTGACCCCCAGGCTTATGGATTGGGCTTTTCAGTCATAGCTACTGGGGATACAGGGAAGCTCTTCATATAGCATGAAGGGCCTTTGGGTCCCCATCTTGGACAAATTACGGAAGAAGGTTGGGTTGTGGTCTGCCAAAGGTCTATCGGTGGCAAGGAAAGTGACTGTTGCTAATGCTATGCTATCTAGATCTCACATATACTTCTCATTAGTACTTGTAACCCAGAAAGGAGTATACAATCAAATCCAAGTCATCATTAGAAAGTTCATATGGGGGGGTATGGCGGCTAATGTTGCATGGTCTGAGCTGTGTAGAGATAAAAAGGATGGAGGTTTATATTATAAGGATCCCTGCCAGGCTCAAGCATTAGCAGCCAAATTTGTCTGTAAATTTTATGAGGGGATACGTCTCATGCTTTGATATTCATAACGCATTGGTTTGACCATTCAAGTTCCAAGACAAACCGTCTCTCTCTAGGGATGAATTAGGTGCCGCTTTCTTTAACTTTAAAGTGGCCCCTGTCACTTATCCAGTGATGAGAAGAATTCTTCATGCATGGAAGGAGGTACAGATAGTATGTTCCCCCATGGATGTTCCTAAAGAGGCTGGGAGAATATATATTTTAGAACACTGGTGTCTGGGAAAAAGATGGTCTCCCTTTGGCATTAGTCCATTCTCGCATCTTTAAGAAATGGAGAGCCTATGGGATTTTTAACTTACGGCATCTATGGTAGAATGGTACATGGATCTCATAATTCGGACTTCTAGTGCAAAGGGCAGGAGAAGAAGATAGAAAGATACTAAAATCTTTTGTGGGAATCAAAAGGAAAAACCATGGCACCCTTCAAAACAAAACTAAGTAGAAGAAGAATTAAGAAGCCGCACCTGACTAGTAGAATCTTCATGCTTGGCCGTAGATAATGCTTTAGTAAATATATCTGCTATCATATTATCTGTAGGACAATACTGTAACACAATTGTCTTCTTCTTGACTTCCAATTTAATGTAGTGATAATGAATCTCAATATGCTTAGATTTTGAATGGAAAACCTCATTGTTAGTCAATGAAATAGCATTTTGATTATCACAATATAAAAAACTGGGTTAATCAAAACTTGCTTGAAAAGATTGAAGTAGACGCCGTAACCATATCAACTCTCTACTTGCCATACTAGTTGCAACATATTCTACTTGAGTAGTAGACACCGCAACACAATGTTGTTTCTTACTGTACCAAGATATCAAAGAATGATCTATAAAGAAACATGCACCACTTGTGGAACGAAAAGTGTCAGGGCAACCTCCCCAATCAGCATCAGTATAACCAACCAACTATGAACCATCAGAACCTATATCTTGACGAGCATATGTCAAAGCATAATTTATAGTGCCTTTAAGATAGCGAAGAACTCGTTTAGCTGCATTCCAATGTTGATGCCCTGGATTAGACATAAATTGTCCCAATGTGTTAACAACATAACTTATATCTGGTCTCGTAGCATGTGTTAAGTACATTAGAGCACCAACAAGACTTGCATATGGATAGTTACCCATATCAAGACGCTCGGCTTCTGTTTGAGGACACATCTGCTTAGTCAACTTAACATTAGGCCCCAATGGTGTTAACTGAGGTTTAGCATTAGTCATGTCATATTTATCAAGTAACTCAGAAATATATTTTGGTTGACTCAATCGTATGCAACCTTCTTGACGCTCTATTAGAAGTCCAAGACAAGATTTGATAGAACCAAGATCAACCATATCAAACGTAGCTCCAAGGTTGGCCTTGCACTTATTAAGAAACGGAAGATCCTTCGATACTAAAATAGTATCATCAACATAAAGCGCAATGAAAGTGAAGACAACACCAACTTTTTTATAATAAAGATTTGCATCAGCAGTAGTGGGTAAGTAACCACTTGAGTAACCATCAGAAATAAGAAATGCATGCACCTTCTTATACCATACAGAGCTTTCCTTAATTTGCAAACCAAATTCGCTTGACCTGTAACCTTATAACCATCAGGTTGTGCCATATAAATATCTTCTGTAAGATCTCCATTTAGAAATGTTGTTTTAACATCCATTTGATGAATATAGAGATTATGATTAACGCGCAAATGCTAACAAAGCACGCCAGGTTGCAAGACGCACTACTGTAGAATGTTTCATGATAATCAACTCCGGCAATTTGAGAAAACCCTTTTGCAACTAACCTTGCTTTTAAATCATCAAAAGTACCATCTGCTTTTAGTTTTAACTTCAAAACCCACTTACATTTTATAGCTTTACGACCAGAAGGAAGAGGTGCTAAATCCCAAGTGCCTTTACTTATTAAAGAATGATATTCAGCATCCATTGCTTGTTGCCAATGTTCACGTTCATCAGAATTTAGAGCATCATGAATAGTAACAGGCTCACTACCGGATACAAAGGTATAATAATCATGCAAAGTAACTGGAGGACGCCGTCTAGTAATACGAGTGTCATGAGATTCTTGTTAAACTCTAGAGGATTGTGCAGAATTATCTTCAGGTGATATAGTGTATTGATCATCTATTGAAATAATATTTTCATATAACTGATCAGATAAATCTTCATACTCTCCTCCAACACTATCAGAATCTGAGATATCAGGTAAAGTAGAAGGTTGATGTGACGGTACTTTCTCAATATCGCTCTCATTGAAAATATTTGTATCAGAATACTCACGAAAATTTGATAGAATATCATGATCATTAGATTGCGAAGGAGATTGGATCATAACATTTTCATTAACAACAGTATCTTTATAGCGGCATAACACAACCTTTCCAGAAACCAAATCAAATAGTCGTTAGGCAGGTGCATTATCAGCATAACCTAAAAAGACAACCTTTTGAGCAACTGGCTGTAACTTAGTCCATTTCTCCTTAGGAATATAAGCATAATCCTGAGATCCAAATACTTTAAAATGTTCAACTGTAGGCTTTTTTCCATGCCATACCTCAAACGGTGTTAAACCATCAACAGAATAGAATAGAATAGAATAGAATAGAATAGAATAGAATAGAATAGAATAGAATAGAATAGAAGAGGAAGATATACAATTCTGAACATAAACTGATGTACTTGCTGCTTCAACCCAAAACTTTACATCCAAACCAGAATGAAGTAACATACTTCAAATAGCATTTAAAACGGTTATGTTTTTACGTTCAGCAACCCCATTATGTTGTGGTGTATGAGGAACTGTACATTCTCGCAAAATACCAGCATGAGCACAAAAAGAATCAAACTCATTATTTTTGAATTCACCACCATTGTCACTACGGATACTTTTTAAAGTCTTTTCCTTTTGTTTCCACCATGACTTTCCATTTGCAAAATGTAGCAAAAACTTCAAGTTTCTTCTTAAGTGCATAGATGAAACAATAACGTGAATAATCATCAATTATTAGTAGAAAATAAATGGCACCACCAAGTGACCGTGGTAAAGGCCCACAAAGATCCATATGAACCAAGTCTAAGATAGATGATGCACGAGGAGCAACATGATTAAAAGGATGCCTACAAGGTTTACCAAGTAAATATGCTTCACAAGGCGCTACTACCGCTCTTGAATCCATCGAAAAACCATGCACAACAATATGTTTTTTCATATGCAACAAGACTAGAAAAGACGCATGACAAAAATGTCCATGCCACAAATCTCCATCAGAATTTCTTACTGTAAGTGCATAAATTAGATCATCTGTGATCTTATACTCATATAGATTGTGATGATGCATACTAGTACCAAGAATCAAGCCATCTTTTAAAAGATAACAAAAGAGTTCATCAAAGTAAATATGAATCCCAACATCAGTTAAGCGAGAAACTGAAAGTAAATGACGATGTAAGGCAGGTACATGTAATACACCACGGAGAAAATGAATCCCTGAATGAGCTTGTAATGGCAGATCACCAATTCCAAGAATTTATGGGCGACTATCATCACCCATATTATCATCATCCATATAAACATACTTCAAAACACGCAAAGGATGATAATTTCTAAGCAAAGATTTCTCAAATACCATGTGTTGAGTAGCACCTATGCCAACAAAAGTACACAAAATAAATATAAAATCCAAAAGTTTTCCTTTTCTCTTCTTTCTTTTAAATCCGCCACACCATCACATCACACTAACAATACTCAATAGTTCTTACTTATTTAGAAGGAACATGACGCACACCTGAATCTATCATCATGTTATCAGTACTCCCTAGAACACTTGTATTCGGTGGAACAGAAGGTCCATCAGGCTTGTCCACATCATAATGTTCATCACGTGACATGCTAACATAATTAGCTTCACCAGCCCGCTTCTCATCATCTTGTCTGTCATAACATCTTGCAATTCCATGACCAAACCGACCACAATAATCACATGCATAAGGTTGATAACCGCGTGGCTCTCGACCACGTTCATAGCCAACATGACCACTACGACTACCACTACCACGACCACGATCATCATAACCACCACCACTACCACGACCACGACCATACGAATCATATGTTCCACTGTCATATCCACGACCACCACCTCCATTATAACCACGAGAAAACCGAATCCTTTTCTTTTGTTGTTCAGTAAATTCAGAAGAACTTTGTCTCTTTCGTATATCTTCCACCATAGCAACATCTTTTACAATAGGAGGCGCAACAATACGACCCACATGATCCTCTAAGGATTTACAAGCATCTTCAAAAGAAATATTTTTCTTATTCATTAATATAGAAATAATAACCCCAAACTCAGAAGACGGAAAAGTTTCTAATAACTGCATAACTAACTCATCTTTTGATATAAGTGCACCAGCTGCAGCTAATTGTTCAACAATCTATTTGAAACGGTCAATATGTGCTCGAATAGTAATCGACGAATCAAACTGAAGATTTGCTAAAAAGAAAAGTACTTCTTGCTTCGTTCTTTTATTATAGACTTGCTCCAAATAATTGCAGACTTCACTAGACGTAACAAATTGATCAACACGCGCATGGATTAAATCTTTCAATCCATAAACTAATAAACGTCGTGCTGCACGATCTTTGATTTTCCGTTGTTCTTTAAGCCACGCATCAAGATCTTTGCCAGAAGTGACCAATTGATTAACCTGCACTGGTTACTTCGGACGCTCTTTTTTTACCAATAACAAAATCAAGCAAATCATCACTTTCTAATACACATTTTATTTTATTTTTCCAACCCGGATATCCAGTACCATTAAAAACATAAATTCTGGTAAGGGACTCGCAAGAGACACAAAACCGGCCGATGGAAGAAAAAACATGATAAATAGAAATTTGCGTCACCATCAGGGTGGAAATAAACAGCACCACCCACCAAAAATGGTCCAATAGAAACCCATGTCACAAAATTGCAATGGAGTGCCAAACGCAATATTTGGCACATCCAGACATAGCTAAATAGCAAAGATGATGTCTAATGATAGCACAATGCACAATGATAGCACAATGCACAATGATAGCACAATGCACTGTGAAAAAAAGAGCTCGACAGTTAGCTAGAAATGAATTCCCTGGCAAAGGATGCATAATGATAGCACAATGCACAATGAGAGCACAATGTACAGTGAAAAAAGATCTCAACAACCAGCTAGAAATGAATTCCCCAAGACAACTAGAATTAGGCAGGATTAGCACCCTGCACAAAAATAGAATGCGCCCAAGATAATACCTCATGCACAATAACTCAATATACGCCACGTCTAGAGAAAGATAAGCATCAAAAATAAGAAATGATCCAATAGAAACCCATGTCACCAAATTGCAATGGAGTGCCAAACGCAATATTTGGCACATCCAGACACAGCTAAAGAGCAAATATGCAAATGATGTATAATGATAGTGCTGGAAAAATGTAAACTGTACAGAAGAACTTCAAAAACATGACGCCAAACTTCAACTTGCCAAATAGGATATGTGTGCGATGAATCAGGGAGGAGATTGAGGTAGAAGGGGCAGATATGTCAGCACAAATTAAGAGGAAAGTCCAGAAGGAAGGTTTAGTTGAGATGAGCACAAAATTAGAATGCGCCCAAGATAATATGCACAACAACTAAGATACTCCACATCCAGAGAAAGATAAACATCAAAAATAAAAAATGGTCCAATAGAAACCCATGTCACAAAATTGCAATGGAGTGCCAAACGCAATATTTGGCACATCCAGACATAGCTAAAGACCAAATATGATGTATAATGATAGCACAATGCATAATGATAGCACAATGGACTGTGAAAAAAAGATCTCATCAGCTAGCTAGAAATGAATTCCCCGGCAAATGATGTATAATGATAGCACAATGCACAATGCACAATGATAGCACAATGTACAATGAAAAAAGATCGCAACAGCCAGCTAGAAATGAATTCCCCAAGACAACTAGAATTAGGCAGGACTAGCACCATGCATTAGAATGCACCAAAGATAATACCTCATGCACGATAACTCAATATACTCCATATCTAGAGAAAGATAACTATCAAAAATAAAAAATGATTCAATAGAAACCCATGTCACAAAATTGCAATGGAGTGCCAAACGCAATATTTGGCACATCCAGACACAGCTAAATAGCAAATACGCAAATGATGTATAATGATAGTGCTGGAAAAAACGTAAACAGTACAAAAGAACTTCAAGAACATGATGCCAAACGGCAACTTGCCAAATAGGAGATGTGTGCGATGAATAAGGGAGGAGATTGAGGTAGAAGTGGCAGATATGTCAGCACAAATTAAGAGGAAAGTCAAGAAGGAAGGTTCAGGTCTGGTTCATGTTAGCAGCGTAGAAATGGGTGTGGATGTCATAAGAAAAATAATACCACATGCCTAAAGCCATGACAAATGCCCCAAAATGAATAATACTCTTACAAACGAGGGACGAGATTGAGGAAGAGGTTGTAGACATGTTAGCACAAAACAAGAGCAATATTAAGATGAAAAAATTAAGATTAAGGTTAATGTGAATCATCGTAAATCGAACAAAAATGAGGTTTAAGTAGGCAAAGGTGAGGTTATGGCCAATGAAAAGGAGAAGATGGAGGTCAAACGTAAGGTCAGGGTGGAGTGCAAGGAGGTGAGCCAGATAGTAGAAAAGGACAAATGACAATACAATGACTAGGTAAAGTGACGTATTATGAATAAAGCTAGGGCCATACGTATGGTCTGAAATAATAAAACAAAAAAAGTAATGGACATGATAAATGAATAAAAAACACAATGACTATATGAAGGGATATGTTAGTAGCAAAACGATCCATGAAAAGTGTTAGCTACTAAAAAACAACGAATCTACTCTATTGATATTGAAAGTCAGAAAAATCAATGTAAGACAAGAAAGGAATTACTCATAATTATGCGACACGTGTATAAGCCAAGATCATGGTGGAGGACCAAGGTTGGTCAAGGTCAAGATCAACTTCATGCGGGGAGATAGCCATGAATTAAATAAACTTTGATCAAGGTTATGTTCCAACAAAAAACAATAGCTCAAAGTTGCAACGTACAACCCATGTCAATAGCATCGAAAACCGTAACTACAAAAGAACATTAAGGACAAATCACCCAAATGACATAATGAACCCACAACGTATTGTAACTTCTACCAAATGCATCACAAATAACTTTAACAAAAGGGATCTCAAAAAAATCCATGTCCCAAATGAAATAAACAAACAATAAATTACCTTATGCGCACCTTCGAGGTTCCCTAAGAATGTAAAAAATCCCAGCATATAAAGTGTTCTTGTTCCCAACAGCCTCATGTCTAGACAAAATTGAATAAGGAAAAATTGGCACCTAATCAAATTTCATGACAAATCCCCTTAAACAATGGTCTAGAATAAATTGTTAGCTAAGGAAATGGTATATAGTGGTATATGGTTAAGTGACATGTATTAACCCTGAGCCTCAAGCTCAGATCGCCATTCGAACACTCAACTTGAAGAAAGTTAGCAAACACGAATAGATAGGCTTGTCATTTAGCAGCAGTATAGTAAAAGGAGAAATAGGTCGAGAAACAAGAAGGGTACAACTCTAAACAATGCTAGAGGGGATATTTTTTTTATGAAATGTTGTTAGAAATGCCATATGCAATACAAACTTTACTATATGATAAAAATGGAAAAAAAAAAAAGAACAAGCTAGATATATAAGAGTGAAGAAGGTCGCGACCATAGAAGATTGTCTAAAGCTCCTCAACACCTCCTAGAATGGAAGAGATAGCGCCTATAAGGAAAGCATAGTAGAAATGAGGAAACCCCTCAAGTAGATACCAGATAACATGGGACTTAGCAGAAACAACGAAAATAGTGCCCAAGCCCTACTGCAAGAGCATAGCCTTCCGTCGAAGATATTCAAACAAGCTTAGAACAATATTATGCAATCGTTAAACAAGATGAGCCTCAAAATTAAAAATGTGTGCTGACAAAATACAATACAAATACAAACTCGGAAATTGAAACACCCATCCTAACAACAAAATCTCTTTTACCAAAATCGCAAAAACGATGTTAAAAAATGTCTGGACATGAGAAATTTACAAATAACAATCGTAGGCAAACCATGGGTTAGAAAAGATGAATGTCCGACAATAAATGAGGCCGCAAAAGTCCCAAAAATATCAAGTGGCCATCAAATCCAAAAATGACGTGGGAATTATACATTTTTCAAAGGCAATTCAAATCTACTAGACTCTGGTGAGAGCTACCTAAATTAGAATTATTAAGGAAAACATGAGCATATGGCAGTCATTGAAGTATCAAAACATGAAGCACTATTAGCAAATGATGCAAGAATAAATGAGTAGTATACGAGGTGAGTGGATTAAGCACAATGAATAGAGAAACGAAGTATGAATAGGTGGAGGTGGAGCAAGCCAAATCCAACAACCTTCAAGAATTATAAATCTACTAAGACCGTGGTGTCCCCCAATAGTGAATTACTAATAGCAGATAGCAGATGAAGGCCATTTTATATTATCGAAACATGAAGGTGGGTTATTAGTAGATGAGTAGAACACTGCATCAATCAGATAGAAAAGAAATGTAAACAAGGCTAGCTTTGTTCAGATGAGGATGCATGCAAATTCTGAGCTGATTGATGAGCTCAAGAAATGAGCGGCTATGAATGAAGAACAACAAAAGCAACCAAAGCTCGTCTGACACCACTCGAATCTGTGCCGGTTAGTTTTGAGTCCACTCGAATCTGTGTAGGTCAGTTGTGAGTCGAGTTGGTACAAGGAAGCCCACCAGGACGCAACTCACAGAATAAGCCAGGGATGCACAAAAATTCAAGAATCCAAAGATGAAGTAGCCGAATCAGGAAAATTATGCAAAAGCTGAGCCGCATGTTTGTTGCTGCCTATTAGCCGCCAAATCTACAGAAGAAAGAAGGTAAGAGCAAACAATATGCGTGCCATCTCTGTGCTCTGCAGCCTCCTACAAGGGAAGAAAAACAATCAGAAAGGGAAGGGAAAAGAAGAACTGCCATAGCCGTGCTCGGCCATCGCCATCTCTTGCTGCATGCTCGTCACGATAGCTGCTGGGCAACCTGCAGAAAAAGGAGGAATGAAAAACAGAAAAAGATCGCCACCATAGCCGCCTGTTTGTTGCCGATTTGCCATCTCGCTCCTCGTGACTTGAAGTTGCTCCAGCACCATCTGCAAGTATAAAGCCCTATAGTGGAAATCGGCGTGGACCTGTCTGTCCAGGATCGATGGAGCACCGAAGCAAAGATGCAGAACCTGGAAGAATCGAGCTCCAAATCATGGTCCGATATGAAAGAATCACCTGAATCGAGATGGGCCAATCTGCAAATCTGTTCAGAAAAAAGAAACTAAAATAACAAACAAGAAACAAGGGTCTGCTCCAGCCCAAAAATTGGAAAACAACCATCCTTAGAAACAAGTGGAGCAGGGGTGAAATGAAAATGCGAAGTGTAGAAGCCAACTGCGCAGAGGCGTGCTAGATGGACAAGCTCATACCTGCATCTGCACAAGTAGCATGTAGCATGCTTCTGCTAGATGGACAAGCTCATACTTGCATCTGCACAAGTAGCATGCAGCATAGAAAAAATCCCATGCATCCACGCAAGTAGCATGTAGCATATAGAGGAAGCGTCAACGAGGAATCAAAAAGAGACAGTGGCATGAACTACTTGGAGAAGAGGCTGGAAAGGATCAGGCAAGGTAAGAAACGGGAAGCAAAAGGGTATGGAAGAGGAAAGCAATGAGAATGGAAGAAGTGCTGCTGTGAGAAGATGCCAATAACCGGTCCCGAATAGAGAAGAGCCTTATATAATGGCTCGTCCCTGTCCAGAATGACAATCCGATGGCTCGGATCGAGATGAATTGCCTTTTACAGTTATTACCTGCTGCTCTGATATCATATTGAAACTAAGCAAAAGTATACAAAAGACTAGAACAAAGGAAGTAATCCCAAAGACTCAAGCAATGTATTGAATATGAACACTTATATAAGTATATAGAAAAAGGCATGCCTTTAGGTATGTCCAAATACGGAAAAAGGCATGTCTAAACTTGGAAGAGCCAAGTTTAGTTGAGAGCCCAACGTGGCATCTCAACACTGTCTCCGGGTGGCTTTCTCAAAGCCAACTCTATATCATGTCTCTCAAAGTCGGTTCTGTCTCATGTCTCTGTGCTTTTTCAAAGCCTTAAATCAGCTTCTTGAATATGTGCCAAAGCCTTAAACTGGCTTCTTAAATTTATGCCAAAGCCTTAAATGAGCTTCTTGAATATGTGCGAAAGCCTTAATTTTCTCAAAGCTGTTTCAAATTTCTTTGTCAAATCTGTGCTTTCTCAAAGCCTTCCGAATCTGTACCTCCAAATCCGTGCTTCGCCTCGGTCATGATGGTCTTGCTTTCGTTGCTGAGTAATTCTAAAAAGGAGGCAGAAGAAGGGGCTGCCGCCACGCATCTAAAACATCGGTTGAAGAAGAATTATTACCTCTTATGGGCGGGAGGTATGAATCTAGGCTGAATGGAGAAATGGTTGATTTGAGGAAAATCGAGGGGGGCAATTCCAGTCAGAAGAGCAGATCTGAGGGACCAGGTGGGTTTGCTATACCATCTTGTTGAAAATAGGAGTTTTATTTGAAATAGCCTTACAAACAGCCGCTAGAGCAAAGCGGAGTTCTCCGGATGCCCCAATCAAAAGCACACATCTATAGCGGAAAGCGTAAGAGAAAGCCGCAACGTAAACGGATTTGGAGGTGAGGCATAGACTTGAAGAGTTGCTTGCCTCTATGACTAGCAATCGAGCTTGATTCTGGTAGACGGAGGGAACTGGAAGGCCGGCGTCTCACACCCATCCCTAGGTCGTCCTCATCTGTAAGCTTCTTTTTGGTGTTTGAAATTCCCTACTTTTTACTGTATAACATTTCCTATATGCTGGAATTAAATTGCATTCTAGACTAGTGGGTCGAGAAAGCAATCCGTTCGATCTCTTTATAATGTTTGATCGACCCTTCCCAGCAAGAAGTTTGCCAGATTGAGATCAAGGAATAATGCCTAGGTCATTTGCTTTAGCTTTCATTTTTTTTCTTTCGGTTTAAAGACAAGGCCCTTCAGTCCCATGCACATTCTTGCCTTGTCAGGTAAGAAATGGTCTAATTAATTGTATTGACTTGTAAATATTTCTTTAATTTGTCTATCCTATTATATTGACAAACTAATTATATTAATTTATATTTCCTCTAATTATTTAATTAATTTGTAAGAGATGGGGATTTTTATTTATTTATCTATTTATTATTATTATATACATTTTTTTTTTAAGGGGAGGGATTGGGGAAGATCCTTGCCCCCTTTTGCCCCTCCCTCTCCTCCTTTGCCCTTTTGCTCTCCTCTCCCCTCCCTCCCCCATCCCTTCTTCCAACTTATCCCCTCCCCCGCCTCTTTTGCCCCTTTGTTGTCCCTCCTCCTCCCCCCCTCCCCCGCCCCTTCTTCTAACTTATCCCCTCCCCTCCTCCTTTGCCCCTTTGCTCTCCTTTCTCTCTCCCTCCCTCCCCCCCTTCTTCCAACTGCCACTTCCCCTCCCTCCTCCTCCTCCCACCGTTCTTCTTATAAGGTGTGCCCCCTCTCCCTCCCCTCTTTTTTTTTTTTTTTTTTTTTTTTTTTGAATCTCACATGCATGAATTCCAAATGTCAGAATCTGACCCACTTTAATTAAATGCGACTTTTATACTTCATGTATTGATACAGAATATTGAATACAATTCTATTTTTGCCTTTGTTTTGGGAGCTTGCGCTCTCGGATATCGATGTGCATCCGCTTCTCTCCCTTTCTTGGCGCAACCTAGTCATGGTATCAGAGCATTAGGTGGGCTGAGATTGATTCAAGATTCACAGCACTAGAGAAGGATGCAAGCCACAACCAGATTACCTTCCCTGATGGTCGTGCGATTCGAATCTTTGACGGGACCGGTTTCCAACAATGGAAAAGCAGAATGATCTTCATTCTCAAAGAGAGATGACAAGGCATATATCGGGCTCTCTTTAGCTGACTCTATCCTTGATGAGTTCTAGCAAGAGAATAACCACAATTTGTGGCATGCTCTCATTGAGAAGCATGACCAAAAACTCATATATGGGCATTTATATGCTGAAGCGGTGAATATGGGTTGGGAAGAGACCGGGAGCCTTGGCTGAGACTGATGAAGCATGCCTTCCAGCAAATTGAAGCTTCTAGAGAAGAGCACCAAATCTCAGAGTCGATGCAACTAATTTTCTTTCTTAGATCACTGCCTAATGCATTTGATTCTTTGTGCAACAGCTTCATGCAAGACAAAAATATCGGCTTCCATCAAGTAATCACTTCTATTAAGGAGGAGATCATGATGAGGTAAGATGCAAGTAAAGATGATCATGCCACTCTCTTTGCAGCAGGGCATTCAAAGACTCCATCTACCACGAATAGGGATGAGCATGATGAGAAAGAAATGCACATTGGCAGCAGATTACCTCTTCCTAGTAAGCATAAGATAGTGGATTTCAATTCTTCTATTTCCTGGATATTAGACGATGCAGTAGCACCCAATGAACTGATGCCAATTTCGGATATTCCATCACCGACTGCAAAGCAAGGATATTAATTATTATTATTATTATTATTATTATTATTATTATTATTATTATTATTATTATTATTATTATTATTATTATTATTATTATTATTATTATTATTATTATTATTATTATTATTATTATTATTATTATTACCAACTGTAAGCAGGTGAGCGTGATATTTCGTAGGGGAATCCCCCGAAGAAGAAAGGATCAATTGATCCATGTGAATATGAGGGAGATTCAGCCAATATCATAGCAATAATGCAAGAACTAAAGGCGGAAAATACCGGCCCGAAATCGAAAAGTTGAAGGGATGCGGGATCTTAGATAGACCGGTGACTCGAACACTAGTTTAAAAGCACAGAATGAAGAAAATTCATTAAACATGCATAAACCATCAACAGATTTTAGGGCACAGATTGAAGCCCTTGAAAGTAAACTAGCCTCTTTGGTTGCTGATACCACCAAGGAGCAAATGAAGATACACCATGCTGAAATTTCCTCTGAGCAAAGGGATCAAGAGATCAGAGCAAAGAATCTGAAAATATCTGGTCTACATGAGACTGAAGGAGAAGATATAACAGAAACGGTAAGACGGTTTTTTTCAGACACTATGCATCTGAATGATCCACTCTATGTGTGTGACGCCCCCTACTGCATACGGTGCCCTCACCCAGATACAAACGAGTTCATCCCCATACCAGCTCCATGCTAATACAGGGCCCTCCACATGACATCGCGAACCGTGGCGGGTTCCAGTGGGGAAGAGTGGAAGGGTCATTGCACCCCGCTCCCTCGGGGCCTACCTAGGCTGCGAAGCGTAAAACATACATGTCGGTAGCACATACATCAACATCATATGACCATCAATGGGATGGTCCTCCACATATCTGCATAGACAAAGATCAAAGACATCACATAGGGAATCCTACCCAAGGCTCGGGACTCAAAGGGATGATCGACGGCTTGGGTCTCCGTGAGTTCATTGCGCATTCATGGCAATGGATTTGGTCTGGCATATGAACATGGCTTAGGGTTGTCCACTCCATCCGCCCTCTCCCCGTGCACACACTTTGCAGTAGGCTGAAAAGTGTTGGGACGGCGGATAGCCCGCCGGGATGCATAGCCAAGGGGCTATATCCCGGGTTGCATCTCCCGGTTCGATGGGGCGGTAGGGATCACTCCCTCCAGAGATCTCCATGCGACTCAAGGTGACTAGAGGGCCCTTTGCCGTGATTCGACTTGAACTCAATGGAAGGTCATATTCACCACCTCACGAGTAGTGTAGAGCCCATGCCTTGCCCACACGCAAGGGCAAGCCATTAGACCTAGTCACAATGATCCCCGGTAGCACTAACACACCATAGGGATCGCTCAAGAGTCGAACACGAACCTCCTTATAAGCCCGGTCGGCCCTTCACCCACAACCCGGTGTGGCTCTTGTGCACTGCCGCATCTATAGTGTGTGCTAGAGAGGCTAATCTAGGAGCATCTACTACCAAGCTTTAGGTCTCTACCCCCTTCCCAATACAAGGAGTTCACAGAGATACATCATCCATATACATCACGTAAGAACTAAAGAACAAGATCTAATCTATATCATAGAGTTAGGTTCTTTAGTTAGAATCTGCTATCTAGAGTTCTAGAGGGTCGCTATGGGCAATTTAAGAGGCTAAACCTACCATTCGATGGTCAAATGGGGTTTAGATTACTAAATTGCCTAAATACCGATCCTTGAGTTCCCTCCTCGACTAACTTCGACCATCCCGCTTTGAAATGCTCGAATCAAGGAAAACTAATGATGCAGTTCTCTCGGGAAGTTCGGGAGGCGGTTTTGGCCCTTGAGGCAGCCAAAACAGAGCTCTAAAACCCTAGAAACGAAAATGGGCAAGTTAGGGTTCTCCTACTTAAATAGACAAGGGGGTGGCTAGGGTTTCCAATTATCCCCTTTAGGCATGTGGGATAATGGGAAAAGGGCCCACTTGCCTTTAAGGGCTAGGTGGCCAAATGTGCCCACATGGAAATGTGTGCACCCAAATGTGCTCACATGGAAATGTGTGCACATTAATGAATGTGTACATTGGAAAATGTGCACATTAATTGCACCTATGGGTATGGCCCACTTGGCATCAAGTGGCCACATGGAAATGTGTGCCCACATTAATGTGTACATTGGAAAATGTGCACATTAATACTAATGCACATTCTTAGCAAGTTGCCCCCTAGGGGCTACCCACTTGGCTACACGTTGGCATTACCGCCACGGGTGGCGGTAATGCGTGGCGTGGCGATAATATACGCCCCGAGCGATATCGTGGCTGAACGTCACATTCTCCCCACCTTGAAATGATGTTTGTCCGCAAAGATCGCGGGTTCTCCCCACCTTGGAATCTTCCTAACCCGCAATCAACCCGATGCATAATGATATATACTACTATAATACTTACACATTTATTACGATTACCTTAAGATAATATTTTTAAATCATTATTACGCCATTACATTATCAAATAAGTTGTCAATTCAGAACTTCTACTAAAATAAGGTACTTATTAGTTTCTATTATCACAACATTTAGTTTATCACAATTTAACACTTTCATATACAATTATTATTTAAGGTACTCTTCATTCCTTGCAACACATTCCAACAAAATTTGTGTTGCAGGTCTTCGCACCTTAAAAATCCTCGCATTAATTTTACAATATCTATAATTACATACTTACTATCTTAATTATTAGAATTACTCTAAGGTAATGTTTAAGACATTACTCTTTCGTTATCCTATTAACTTATCACATCATAACTTAATCCACGCAAGGTAATTATTAACCTTACTTAATACAACATTTAAGTTTATCAAAGTTTATCAATTTCATACAAATTTTACACTTCTAAGGTACTCTTCATCCCTTGCAACACATTATAACAAAATTTGTGTTGCAAGCCTTCAGAGTTCGACCTCCTTGCCCTCCCGAGCTCTATTGGCCTCAAGCAGTGTCGACACTACCTATTATTAATTATTAATAAAATTTTTGGTTATATGGTGACCACCCCACCTATCTACATGGATGCATGGCTAATCTCCCACAGAGGGAAGAGGGTGGATCTTCCATTATGGTCGTGGAGACAAATGCCCTATATGCCTATATGCCATGCCATGCCTACACCTCTAGTTGCCCAACAGGAGGATATCCTTCCCGCTGTGGGCGTGAAGGATAGATTCCTCCTATCAAAGCATATATGGGGCTAAAGGTGCCTTTCCTATCAATGCATTCCTTAATGACCTCCTTTCTCTCGAGGTCGCCTACTTCGTGGGGACGGTAGACTTTCTAATCTACCTTCCACTGCCCAGCGGAAACGCCGGTCATGCCTACATTGACATTACACCACCTAGAGATCACCGTAGTGGTCTCATCATCGGTAACAACGCATGCAATCCATACCAAGCATAGGTTGCATGCGCAGATTAATCTTAACTACACATGAAACTAATCTAAACACAAATCGACATGCCCTGAGCCAATTTTTTTTCCTCGCTCCCCTTAATGCATGTGATTAACATAATTACCCTAAGGTAATATTTATGAATTAACATTATCATAGTATCGGATACATTACTTCCGATAGTACAATTATATTTACTCTAAGCTTTGCAATATTTAACGACTTTTAGATCGCGATTATTTAAACAATAACCCCGATTTAGACCTATTGTATTATAGAGACGTGGTTTTAATTATCATACATAAGAATTAGATGTGCTTCTTATTCTCTTCCTTGGGTCCTACATTACCCTTTGGAAGTATATCCCTAAGATGCACTTAAGTATATCCTAATTCTATTTTCTATTTATATTTATAAGGACCTATGGCTATCCTTGGAAGGAATTGCATCCTTTGAAGGATTAATTAACATGCTACCTCACATTATCGTTGATACATATACGCATAACAATTTCTATGCGCTTATTAGGATCTATATTTAACTTATCAATAAGACACATTAAAGCTTATAATACATGCATACCTTACCTAAGGCTAGAACGCATCCACTCATTGAGCCGGCGTCGAGTAGTTTGGAGATGACTTGGTCGTTGCATTGCTCCCATGGTTTTGCTCCACTTCGTTGGTGTAGTTCACTACTACGCCGGCCTCGCACGCTGAAGGCCTCCCCGAGCTATCTATCTATCTATCTTACGCTCTATTTGCTTCGCTATTGCCGAGTGAACTCTATTCTACGGGTCACCAATTCTTTGCAAGTACGCTCAATCATAAGATTGAGCCCTCCCACTTTCTTTGAAAAGAAAATGGTCCTCACCCCTTCAATGACATTGCACACAACGTCATATCTATTCTCTCCCTTAAGAGGTTATACGCTTCTTACTTAGCATTAAGTTACTAGCCTTAGCTAACATATATAACCATCTAAGATGGATGCACATATTATGTTATCATTTATTTCAATATAATTATGGGTTATCTACTTAGTTAGAACGATTCTAAACCACAAGGTTTTGTCATGACGACAATTCCTTTTGTCTCAAAAAGACTATTTGATTACTATAATTTTTATTTTAGATGTACCTTGCATGTACTATTATTTTTATTATTCTAGAGATTCCCTTTCTTAGTTATTTAAACTCTTGGAATATTCCTACCAATCAATTGATGTCATCGTAACAAGTTGGCCTGGACTTGTTAGATTACTTCTTTTCTTTCGGTTGGATTATTCTTTTGGAGATACTATATTTATACATGGTCAACAATTATCCTAGTAGTGATTCCTTCTTAGCGAGGAGATCAATCTCACCAAGTGGTTTCAATACGCTGGATGTCCGTTAACAATCGTGTATAATTTTTAGTTACTCCTATGCGCCTCCTTCCCAATTGGGCAATCCTTTCAACGCCAATATCCTAATTGCCTTCTATCCCAATATGGATGTTACCATCCATACATTTAACCTACTAGGCCCCATGGCCTTAGATCTTTGAGCTTGCTAGAAGCTCATCCGCCAAGCACTTTGCTTGAAGGAGCAAGGTAACGTTCTCCCGAGTCGCCGATACTTCAGTCTCCTTTGACGGTGGCTCCTCTTTGATGTAGAGGTTGACTTTGTTCGTTAGAAGCCTCTCATTGCTGGTGGCTTGATGGTGTACTTGATCATTTGAATCTTGCATGCCGCCAAATGCCTCGAAGTGGCGCTGAAAGAGATCTTTCATCTTGAACTCTTTGTCTTGGCAACAAAGGATGACTCTCAGATCCGATATTGTTTCTTCGACTCCATCGATGTCTCATACGCCGAGTCCTCTTGTCGCTATCGTGTTGCCCAAGAGTGTTGACGATGTTGATTGCTTCACCCCCGCAACTTGCATGACATCTCTTCCTTTGATGTGTTACGCCATGGGAGGGAAGAAATAACAAGGAACTATACATGCACAACATATAGCTTACATAATTACAATTACTACTAGAGCTATTAGGTCTCCCTTTGTGCCTCCCTTCGAGTTGGACACCTACTCCTTGGCAATGTCATCGGTGTTCCTCCCGCAATGGTGTTGACGATCTATATCCTCCTATTTGTACGCTTACTGCATCTCGGGGTAACTTGTTGATATACTTGGGCCCTCCGATGTTTGTCGGCTATGGCACAACCGCTTTGCATCACATTCTAACTAAGGTGTGCTTTGTCGTTGATGCTTCGACATTTCAGTCGCTTCTTGATCCCGTTTCTCGCAATAATTGTTCCCCTTCATGATACTTGAAGCTATTTGAAGGCGCCTCTTGAGGTCGTCGCGCATTCCTTTGGCTATACTCCTCCGAGTTGTTCTCTTCCGCAGCTTGTTCTTTGAATCGCTCATCCTTGGGTTCACCAAGTTGCATGCAAGGTCACAGGCAAGTCATCGGCTTCGCCTCACCTAGTTGGTTCTCCATCGAGCTTCCAAACTTCTTCGCTTGATCCCCTCGATCACATGGCTTGGACGCTGTCACGCCCACAAGTGCTATGCCATCTTCTTGTCTTGAGGTACCCTCCGTGACTTTGATTGTGCTCGCCGGTTTTTGATCCTCCCCGTTTGCCTCCGAAGCTCGTGGGAAGAAGTCGGTTGCTAGCACTTCTCCATCTTTCGCCTCCTGACCTTTGTCCTTCTATGCATTTCGGGTCTCTTTGGCAAGTAAGGCATCATGACTCTCCTCCCTGATGGCTCCGTTGTCGGGATGATGGATCCTTATCTCTGCGCAGCTTGACCCTTGCGTTGAAGAAGTACCTGCCTTAGATATACTCTTGTCGTTGAATAGCCTGGCTATTATCTTGAACTCTCTTTTCGCCGAAGGTGCTTCAGTTGCTATCCTTGTCGTTATAAGGCCGAATGCTTCTACCTTGGGCGTTTGACGTGCCACATGTCAGAGATATGGTCGGCTTCTTCTCTTCTAATTACTGGTAGGAGTACCTGACGAAGCCATCACCTAGTTGTTGGGGGCATATCTCCTCGTCGCGGTGCCTTTCGTAAGTGCATCTCCATCTAATACACGTGTCATAGCACATCCCCCTATATTACCACAAGTTGGAATTATGGTCGTCGAGATGTTGCCTTCTTAGTTGGCTCGTTGATGTCGGGGTGTTCCTCCTTCCATTGTTGAGGCCACTCATGTCATAAGTTCGTCAAGTGCTTTCAGCCACTGCTACAAGAGGTAGTGTTGCGCCCTGACGATGTCCTGGTGCCGTTGATGATCTTGACATGATCGGTGTTGTCTCTTATTCTAACATTGGGTGGCCGGCGGTCTTACGCTTGAGGACATTTCCGGTGTTTGGAGTTGAAGGTTTGCTTGGCCTCTAGTCGTTTCTCCCTCGTAGTTGCTCTTCCATTTTGATCTTGGGCTATAGTTGTGCCTCCTTGCTTCCTCCTTTGGTAGTCGGTGAAGGAGCTTCTTGATCTAAGCGCTTAAATCCGTAAAACATGACTCTAAACTCATGTTTCTCCACTATATATGTGGACACCCTAGATATACAATAGACATATACGCATTTACATTGGGATTTTAATTCATCCACTTTTGCAAAACAACTACGAAGATCTACCTAATTATTTATACTCCTTTAGGTTTCCCTTCCTCGATCGCTTTGATCCTTCTTCGGTTTTGCTTGCATCTTCTTTGTTCCGCTGACTCCGGGATTCCTTGAGATGCTGCTACTATTGTTGAGCTTTATGTCTGATCCGAAGTTGATCACCTCAAGTTGCGAACAAAGGTTCGCCGATGTGATCCCTTGAAAAGATGCTCCTCCTTGTTGTGTATGTTCGCCGCGAATGCGGTAACCGCCACGCCCCTACATGCGGTGTGTTGTTGCAAGATTGCTGATTGCGGTGCCATTGATCGAGCTTGAGTAGGGTCACCTGGCTGTTGCAGTCGGGCATTCTTGAATGTCTTCGAGCTCGAGATCGTGGTCGGTGAGGCGTGCATTGTCAATCCCCGCAGTTGAATTCCGAAAGCGACTCCCGTTGCTTGGGCTTTGCTTCATTCCGAGGTGGCTCTCCTGTGCCCGGAAGTGTGGTCATCTCCATTGCACTTACCGTGGCTCCTTCCCCGTCGCCCTTTTCGTGGATTTCTACCCTGCTGGCTAGGTCGATTCTCCTCTCCGTCCTTTGGGTCCTATCCATTCGAAGCCCCACTCTTTGGTCTGATGTGAGTAAAGCCGCCCTTCCTTTGGTTTCTAGGTGTTCCCGGGTCCGAATTCCTGTTTGAGCAGAATATTCTCCTCCTTGGTCTTGCCCCTAGTGCTGATACAGCCTTCGAGTCGAAATGTTCCTTGATATCGTCTCCTCCCTCTCATGGTCTCCTACCTTTTGGAACCGATGAAAGTTCTCCTCCCGCTGGTGCAAGGGAGCCGAGGCTCATCTTGGTCAGCCTTAGGTGCTTTGTGGTTGCCTAGCTTGGTTACTCCTTTTGCGCTTTGAGCTGCTGGGTTTGCAAGGTCGGTGATCTTCCCTCCGGTTTCTATACGCCTCCCGTGTCGCCATGAGTTGTCTCCTCGACGGAAGATTATGCCCTCCTCGCCCTAGCTCGTGATGCTAACGCTTGACATCGATGCCTAACATCTTCCTGCACTCGTATTTTGTTGTCTCGCTGTTCTTCCATTTGAAACTCATGTGCGCCGAAGTTGGTGAAGGCGCTGAGATCCTCTTTCTGATGTGAGCTCGTGGACGTGGTAGCCGGGAGGTTGACATCTAGAACATTCTTGGTGCCGTTGGTTACCAATATTCTTCCCATTTGATGGAGATTGATGATAGGCCGGTGGTGTCCTGTTCTACTCGTTTGTCGGTTGAGGTGTTTGTCGTTGTGCTTCCCCCTTGGGTCCGCCTTTTTGGTCTCCTCTCCTTATCCGCTTGTGCATTGGCTGGGACCTTGATGTCTTCAAGAAGTTGCGCCCTTAGCCTCGCCTCGTGGCTCGGCCCCTCGCCCTTCCTCGAAAGCAACGCTCGTGTATCCTAGAGTCTACTTGAAGGGCTCTCCTACAATATTCTGGGCTCTATAAGCAAGCAAGATGGCTCGAGCGAGCGGCATTACTAGAGACATATCTATAATCTACAAGTCTATGGACATTAGGGCGTGTGGTATGGCATGACATGAGGGTTGTTTTGCAAAGCCCTCATGGTGTTTGAGGTATACTCTAAGGTCCTAGCAAAGTTGGTTTGGGGGGGTCCAATCTCTACACATGGAATGACTTGGGCAGCTCTAGGCTCTAGCTCCTTTCTAGGTATCCCGGCAATAGGGAGGTCAATGTGGCGGCTATATAAGTCAAACTCTATTAGAAGGACAATGCAATTAGGTCAAGGTTTATGCCTTTGGCTCGAAAGCGGGTGGTGTACCAAACAGTTGGACTTGGGTTGCTATGCTAAGGTCTAGATGACTATAACAAAGGGGTGTTCCCCGAGCACTTCTACCTAGGAGTAAGGCATCAGCTTCGAGCCGAGATCAATACTTGCGAGCTACTAATGGGGTATGCTTCTATTTACAACAAAACCACAGTTTGGGGAAAACAATTCAAGGGTTTGAGCAATTTTGGTCATTTTGAGATGGGGTTTGACATTTCTATCCTAATTTGAGGTCATAAATGGATTCTAGGCTGTCTAACGGTCCTAACGCAACAAATTTCAGGCGATTTGGAGCTCAGAGTAGCTCAAGTTATGGAGGTTCAAAATTTGGAGGTCTCACACGTTGCGCCCGCACCGATTTTGAGAATGTAGAAATCATTCCGGCGCGACGTGTGAGACATGGGTCCTAATTGGGCTAGGCTTACTCAATTTAAGTGATCTAAGGCTGTAATTCCACTAAACTCATCGAAAGTTAGGCAGAATTGACCCCTTACTTGGTCGATTTGGAGTCGCTTTTGGGCATTTTTGGGCATGGTCTCACGCTTCCCCGGCCCGATTCCTAAAATCTAGAAATCATTCCCGGCGCGACGTGTGAGACATCGCCTCAATTTTGCTCAAAAGCTCCAATTTGACTAAAACAAAAGCTAGAATTCTATAACTTAACTTAATTAAGTAACTTTATACGCTTATAATTTACTCTAAAACACGCTGTATTAAACAAATTTTATCATTTACTTAAATTAATAAGGTTCTCCTTTGATATGATTGGTAAGTGCATATCTTTCTTCATTAGAGTTACTCCCTTGGTGTGTAATCAGCGCCGTTGAGTCTTCAAAATGTTGGACCCGATACGCTCTGGCCTTCTTGACCCCCGGCCTCCCGCTCTCGCTTCTCGTTACGCCCTCTCCTCTTCTTGTTTCCTTCACCTCCTTGGCCTCCTCGGGTTGTTTTCGCCTTGTCGAGGGAGTCGAAAGTGGTCCGCTTGGTCGCGTCATGTCGATCGGAGGCTTGGTGTCTATCAGGATGATGACTCTATCTAGCTTAAGGGTCTTGGTTCTAAGTCTAAGGCTTGGCCATTAATATTATCTAACATTATTACAGCTTAAATCTAATTAAGGATTATAATTCAAACACAAACGATGCCTGCCCTCAGTGGTTGGCACGGGGGGGTTTGGGGGGGTTCAACCCTGTGGGTGGGAGGTTCAATTTCCGCTACTGTGGGAATTCTTTTAAGATGAGGTTTAAATAGATTAGAAAGCTAATCTAGCTAATTCCTAGGCTGAAATTCGAATTACTAAGTTACTTTTTTAAATTTTTTTTGACTTTTTAAACTGTTTTCAGATCAATGTCTCACACGTTGCGCCCAGACAGGTTTCTACAACAGGTTTCTACATTTTAGAAATCGGCTCCAGCGCGACGTGTGAGACCATCCTATTTGGCAGAGCCGACGTGTGAGACCATCCTATTTGGCTCACTAATTTTTCATTTTAACTGTTACTAATTCACTTTAACTATTACTAATTCACTTTAACTGTTACTAGCTTAGCATATACTACAAAAATGAGAAAAAATTTTCCCATTCTTCGAGGTCTGAGAATCCTATCGAGTTAGTACTACTGGGAGCATGGTCAGTGCTTTGCTCTTGGTCTCCAAGAACATTGCTCTGATACCACTGTGACGTCCCCTACTCGCATACGGTGCCCTCACCGTATACAAACAGGAGTTCATCCCCCATACCAGCTCCATGCTAATACAGGGCCCTCCACGTGACACCGCAAATCGTGGCGGGTTCCGTGGGAAGAGTGGAAGGGTCATTGCACCCCGCCTCCCTCGGGGCCTACCTAGGCTGGGAGGCGTAAACATACATGTCAAGAGCACATACATCAACATCATATGACCATCACGGCGGATGGTCCTCCACATATCCGCATAGACAAAGATCAAGACATCACATAGGGAATCCTACCCAAGGCTCGGACTCAAAGGGATGACCGACGGCTTGGGTCTCCGAGTTCATTGCGCATGTAATTCATGGCAATGGATTTGGGCGGCATATGAACATGGCTTAGGGTTGTCCACTCCATCCGCCCCTCCCGTGCACACTTTTGCGTAGTAGGTCAAAAAGTGTTGGGACTCGACCAGCCGCCCGGATGCATAGCCAAGGGGGCTATATCCTGGGTTGCATCTCCCCAGTTCCGATGGGGCAGGTAGGGATCACTCCCTCCAGAGATCTCCATGCTGACTCAAGGTGACTAGAGGGCCACTGCCCGTATTCGACTTGAACTCAATGGAAGGTCATATTCACCACCTCACGAGTGTCGAGCCCATGCCTTGCCCACACGCAGTGGCAAGCCATTAGACCTAGTCACAATGATCCCCGGTAGCACTAACACACCATAGGGATCGTTCAAGAGTCGAACACGAACCTCCTTATAAGCCCGCCCGCCCCTTCACCCACAACCAGGTGTGGCTCTTGTGCACAGGCCGCATCTATAGTGTGCTAGAGAGGCTAATCTAGGAGCATCTACTACCAAGCTTTAGGTCTCTACCCCCCTTCCCAATACAAGGAGTTCACAGAGATACATCATCCATATACATCACAGAAGAACTAAAGAACAAGATCTAATCTATATCATAGAGTTAGGTTCTTTAGTTAGAATCAAGCTATCTAGAGTTCTAGAGGGCTGCTATGGGCAATTTAAGAGGCTAAACCCACTCGATTCGATGGCTGAAATGGGGTTTAGACTACTAAATTGCCTAAATACCGATCCTTGAGTTCCTCCTCCTCGACTGAACTCGACCATCCCACTGAAATGCTCGAATCAAGGAAAACTAATGATGCAGTTCTCTCGCATGACAGAAGTTCGAGAGGCGTTTTGGCCCTTGAGGCAGCCAAAACAGCTCTCTAAAACCCTAGAAACTAAAATGGGCAAGTTAGGGTTCTCCTACTTAAATAGACAAGGGGGTGGCTAGGGTTTCCAATTATCCCCTTTAGGCATGTGGGATAATTGGGAAAAGGGCCCACTTGCCTTTAAGGGCTAGGTGGCCAAATGTGCCCACATGGAAATGTGTGCACCCAAATGTGCTCACATGGAAATGTGTGCACATTAATGAATGTGTACATTGGAAAATGTGCACATTAATTGCACCTATGGGTATGGCCCACTTGGCATCAAGTGGCCACATGGAAATGTGTGCCCACATTAATGTGTACATTGGAAAATGTGCACATTAATACTAATGCACATTCTTAGCAAGTTGCCCCCTAGGGGCTACCCACTTGGTTGGCATGCGTTGGCGCACACGCCGGTCGGTGGTGGCGGTACGCTGTGACGGTCGCATAAATATACGCCCCGGGAGCGATATATCGCGGCTGGAACGTCACAATGTGTCTGCTAGATGATTGGGAAAATTAGGATACCATACCCGTCCTATCCTTGTAAAATTTCAATCCAGGGAAGCAAGGGATCGAGTACTTCATAACAGAAGTGCGCTTAAGGGTGAGAAGATATGGCTGGATGTGGATCTAACACCAAGCCAACTGAAATTTAGAAGAAAGGAATGGGCCAAAGTGAAGGAAGCAAGAGAATCAGGTTTTGTAGCTTACCTGGATCAGGGAGGCAAATCCATTGTTACCAGCAGAAAACATAAATAGGAAACAGGGGCTTTGAGAGTCAGTCTATGGAATACACATGGACTAACTCAAGCGAAGATAGATGCTACTTTTCAGATATGGGAACACCCGGATTTGCTTTGTTTTACAGAAACATGGACATATCAATCACGTCTCCCGCCTGACATACCTGGTTTTGTGCTGGTTGGTCAAATATGGAATGAGAAAATAATAGGAGCAGGACGAGGCTTTGGGGGGATAGCAGTATATAAGCGAGCAGGTTCAATATATGAAATGCAAGTTTTGAAAAATGATACAAATAACCAATATATGTGGTTGGAATTAAAAGGGAATAGGCAACAGTTGATTTTGGCTGTTTGTTACTTTGCTCCAGAAAACTCAAACATTTACAACAGATCTGGGTTTGACAAGGAAAACCCATTTGGTAACCTCTGCTCTGATATTCTAGAATTCTCTTCTCGAGGAGAAATAGTCATAGTAGGAGATTTCAATGGACGCACTGGCTGCAAACAAGCCAAAGTATTTGACGATCTTGCAAACATCTATTTAGATGAGACTGATGATCCCACATATCATAGAATTTCGGATGATAATATGTCAAATGGAATGGGTGAGAAGCTGCTTGATCTATGCACAATATGTCAGCTGAGAATAATAAATGGCATAAGAGCTTTCCCAGCATCGGAAAAGTTTACTTACCAAAATCATGCAGGTGCCAGTGCAATCGACTATGTTATGGCAAAAAGAAAGGATCTTATATCAGATTTCTGTGTGGGTACCAAACTACCTGAGTCAGATCATGCACCCTTGCACGTAGTGTTTAAAATCCAAGTAAGCTCTAGAAAATCAGCTCCACGATTCTGTCCTAAGCTGAAAGTGAACTATGAACATCACGAAAAATATGAAAGACACATTGAAAGGCTCCTGACAGAATTACATGGTCGGGAAAACTTGAAGAGGACGCAGTGCAATTCCAAAGAATAACATTTGCTGCAGCCAAAGACATTTTTGGGCTTTCTAAGAAACATATGCCAGGGAGGCCTTGCAACTCATGGTGGGATGAAGAATGCCGTGAAGCTAGAAAAAAACTGCCACAGAACTGCATCTATAAACCAAAATGGTACAAACAAATTATCGTGGAAAAAAAAAGCGTGCCTATGGTGCACAAAGGCAAAACCACGCTTATCCGAACAATTCGCAAAACACCCAAAACGGTTTTGGGACATGCTGCAATGTAGATCTGAACAGGCTATATTGGATATAGATGCTTTGTCTAAATTAGTCAAAGCCTTATATGAAAAGGATGGCGCCAGTTGCATGCCATTAATAGCTCCACAAACAGAACTTTTTGCAATATCAGAGGTCCGAGACTGCTTATCCAAGATCTCTAATAATAAAGCGCATGATCTGGATGGCCTCTGCGTGGAACTTTTAAATGGGCTGAGAGAAAACAATAGCTATTTTGACAGATTTGTTAAACAAAAGTCTCATGCTTGGGTTGCCAGACAATTGGAAAACAAATCGTGTTCATCCTATACATAAGGGCGGAGACAAAAAGATAGCAAATGCAATTAGAGGACCATTCTGATAAGCGGTGTGTTTTGCCAAAATTCTAGGAAGTCTCCTGGAAAACAAGTTGAGTTCATGGGCGAAACAGACGGCACGCTCTCCATGCCAGGCTGGGTTCAGAGGGGATCATAATACACTTGATCATGTGCTAATCCTTAGAACTCTTATTGAGAATGCAAAAGCTCCAAATGCAGCATTATACATAGCCTACATTGATTTTATAAAAGCATTTGGTACAGTTCCTCGAGGAGAGCTCAAAGGATGGGATGATACAACTAGGAGTTCCTAAAGACATTAGAGCAAGCAGTATCACAATTATATGTCGAAGTATTAATCAAAGTCTCAGGAGAATGTGATACGCAAATCCAGAACACGATTGGGGTACGCCAGGGTTGCCCCTTGTCTCCGACCCTGTTTGGGCTCTTCATAGATGAATTGGATGAATGGCTTAAAGCCAGATCATTAGCAGGTACCCGCTTGGGGACATATGTCATTCAGCTTCTGCTAGACGATGTGGTATTGCTGGCAAGCAAACCGAAAATATTACAGGATCACCTTAACAGCTTGGAGGCCTTTTGTGAAATTAAGAAGATGAGCGTGAATTTAGCTAAATCAAAGATCATGATCTTTGGCACACGAGACAGACCAGAATTCACATACAAAGGGCAGCTCATGGAGATTGTTGAGAGCTACAAATATCTTGGAGTAGATATTACTTCCAATTATAGCTGGAAAAATTGCGTAAGTAGAAGAGCATCCGGAGGGAAAGCTGCGCTTTACAGCATGCTGGCAAAATGCAACCGTGCTTCACTCACACAATGGGGTTGAAGAAGATCTTATTTAAAACTTTGGTTCAAACAAAGTGGCTTTATATGGTGTCCCTATTTGGGGGCCTGGAATCTCACAACGCATGTGGAAGCAGATTGAGGGGGTTCAGAAAATGTTCCTGAGAGAAGAACTGGGGATCCGATCCCAAATTCCATATGCTATCATGCTAGCTGAAGTGGGCATGTTCCCACTTGAATTGGAAGGTCTATACCAAGCAATTAACTTCTTTAACAGAGTCAAGGGGCAGCACACAGACCGATTATCCCATAAAGCCATGATAAATTCGCACACAGGATGGAAGACAAATCTGCTGGCTTGGGTGGTAAAGTGGGGTGTAGATCAATCGAATTGGCCACAGGACAAAAAAGAGGCAAGAGCTTTGCTGGAAAAATTGGCAATAGTTCATCTATGGACTGATCCGGGTAAACGCATGGTACTGTACAGAAATAATATTAATCACATGGACCCATATGAGTGCCAAGAGTATCTCCAGGCAGGCATACCAAAAGTACAAAGCCGGGTATTGGCAAAGTACAGAACAGGATCACATAAATTAGAGATTGAAACTGGACGATGGTTAAAGACTCCAGTTGAATCCCGGTTATGTAAGATATGCAAGACAGGAGCAATTGAAGATGAACACCATGTTTTCATGCACTGCCCAGAATACGCCCACATCGGATTTAATTTTGGGATATATGTAACAGATCTACACTCATTGTTCTCTTTACCGACATTGACATTAGGACCCTATATAAAAGCGGTGGATGCACACCGTTCATTATTACAAAAGTTGTAAAAGAAAGTTCATGTGCTCCATGGCCTCTCGAGGCCCAAGAAAGCATTAGATATAAAATAAATAAAAAAATAGATACCTCAGCCATTGAGCTAGGATACTGTTGGGGTGGTATTGGAGACTGTATACATAGTTGTATTTGGGAGGGGTATACACATGTATGTACACACATGCATGCGTGGAGGAGATATGCATGTATGCATTGTGTATCTGGGGATCCATTATCCATGACTATGTAATCTAAGCAGGGAGAGAAACCAGAGACGGTGTATGAGAGAGATTATCTTGATCTAGCTCTGGAGATTATGAGTCTTTATGGTGTGCATTGCATAGATCTGGTAGATTGAAGTTTGGATTATTGGTTTTTCATCCTTCTTGCAAGGTTGAAGTTTACGCTCTAACAATTTAGCGACCACAGTGCTCGACAGACCATTGTGTGGCAAGAATTTCCAGTGAAAAGAGATTGTTACCATTTGTCTTGGTGGTCGTCGGTAAAAAATGACACCATTGAGCAAGGAGCAATTTTTTTGTGTGAAGGGGATTTTTCCGTAACTAATTTGTGGGGTACAATTTGATAAGGGGAGATAGTTTTATGCTCAAGAGAAGTAAGAAGGATATACCGCCAAGGTTCATCATAACAAGAAGGGGTCTGATGACTCAGGATTTTGGCTCAAAATTTCATCAAGATTCAATTTCATATTTAGATCCTGGGGGATTCACATAGTGTAGGCCATATATACCATGTGAGTGGACGATAAGGGGTTTTTTTTAACCTAAAGCGTACGAATACGTACGGGAAGGGGTTCTTTAGACCTTAAAAAATCCAATCTCTAGTGATGTATTTCATACGGAAAAGGGTTTTTTAGACCTTAAAAAAAGCGTATACGAAGGGGTTTTTTATGACCCCTTCCTCGCACATGGCGTATCCCTTATACACTAAGTGATATCCCCGGGATTTAGATTTGGGAGCAGATCTGGAGTCTAGTTCTCAAATCTAGGAGATTCTAATTCCGTTTACTGATCTAGGAGGTAATCCAATTTCATTTTTCAAATTAAAGGAAGATTCCATTTTGTTTTTTCAATTTCAAGAATCTCAAGAAGAAGCAGAGATAGCTGCATTACCTCTGATGGTGTGGGGTTTTTAGACAATGGGGATTCCAAAGTTTGATGATCTGGTAGATCGGGATCCTTTGAAGCGTATTTTAATTTTGAGAGGTACTGCCAGCAATGTAAATTACTGGCTGCTGATTACTTGCTTTGGGTTCAAAGTTCTTTGCAAGATTCAGTGGAGGATTGGGCATAAACTCAGCCAGATACCATTACATATCAGAAGTTGAAGGAAGCATTTATTGCTAATTATCAAGAAGTCCATGGTAAGGATAAGATTATCGAAAGGTGGACCAATTTTACACAAAAGGAGGATGAATCAATACGGGAGTATAATCAGCGAATCACAAAAGTTTGCTCTCAAGGCGGAAGACAAGCTAGGATACATTCATGAAGTTGCTGCTCTAGAGCATAATGCAATAGAGGAGATTGCAGCAAAAGTTTCTAAGCTTACAATAGGGCAGATTTATATGGTACTTTACTACTGCTAATGGCAAAGGAAAGTCTCTCATTCAGAATGACTGTGGTCATAATAGGTATATAATTTTCACACAACAGCAGCTGCTTCAGTGTTCATTTCCTAAATGACACCACATGATTGAAGACCTTATGGTTAACTTTCTATATTAATATATTATAAAAACTCGTCTATAAGTCTCATATATCAGTTTTGAAGACATATTTGATACTATTCTATTCTATGATGGTCTCATTATTATGCCCTGCTGTGTAGCAGATTGGTATTTGGCTTGTATGGCTTTTTCTAATTAATGAAAAAATCTACTCTTACTTTCAAAAAAAAAAAAAAAAAAAAAAAAAAAAACCTTTAGCCTTGTACAAGACCTTATATCAAAAGTCCTATTTAGGACAGTTGACATCAATTAGTAGCCTAAATCATAGATAGGTGTCATCTAATCATTAGCTATGACCTAGTCCAAGAACTTTTAAACATCATATATACTGCCTGTAATATTTATCCTGCGAGTACCAACTCAAAAGAACAATACAACTAGATGTACAACAATATGTACTCATTCCTATGATAAAGTACAAAGAGTATAAATGCCCAGATATGCTTATGATCTGCTAAATCAACATATAACAACCACTTTGGTGTCACCTTAATCTATCTGCCATTAGCTTATGTGAAAAATAAGCCTCAACAAATATTTTTAATTAACAGGGATATAGTATTACCATAAGCCTCCCTTGTATTTTCAAAGTCAAAATCAGTCTAAGATCAAGGTATTGAAATTACCTTATGATAGAGCTTAGGAAACATGATGTTTCAACATTGCAGATAGTTACAATTACAAGTATTACCATCTTAGAGCCATTGCACTATTGACTTTGAAAGTCCATCAAAATACTTCAATAATAACTTCAATCAAAGAGTAAGAGATTGGTTACCTGCAACGGAAACAAAGAATAGTTAGCCAGATATGGGTAACATCCTAAGCCACTAGCAGGTAAGCAAATAGTCTCTTAGGTTTTTCACCCTTCACCCTGTCAGAAGTTCCTGAATAGGTGTTCAATCTGAGACATAAGGAAATGCAGGTAATATACCTAACGGGAGGCATTCCTTATTTTTGTTCTAGCAGCACAGGTCAAACATGTATCATAAGATCTAGACTTATTCTATGTAAAATAATATAGATAATTGCAGGAAAACTTGAAATTCGTTCTAGCCTATTAGACCAGCCTTAGATCAGTGGATCTGATCTATATTTTATAGCATAAAATTGTGAAAGTTAATCCAGCAATCTAAATTTATCCTTTAGCACTCTGTAAGCTCCTCAAATATGGATAAACCTGGTTGAAACTTCACTTTATATCAGCAAATCCATTTACATAGGTCCTAACTTTGAATCAACCATATTGAGATCTATTTAATGCAATTTATTTCATGTTTTTGTTATAAGGACATAAGCTAACAATAAGCACATTAATTATTGATAAAGAACCTGATGAGTATGCTTAGCAGCTGGCTGGTTCTCCACTGGTGTTGCATTTGCAGAAGCATTTGGTATGTTTGCCATCACAGGTGCCATTGAATCTTCCACAAAATCATCAGATGACTTATTGGAGTTGCATTCTCCCATCATTTGAATACTGGCAGAACAATCAAAGATTGTGGGGGCAACTACAGGCTTATGGAATTGATAAATCTTTTCCCTTAGAGGAGTTCTTGCTTTCCTCTTCTAGCCTTCTTCTGGTGGCCATGTCTAGATCTCCCTTCTTCCTTGTCATAGTAGCAAACTAAAGAGAGCATCAAATGAGTGATTAAGAGGAAGTTCCATACCGCCATGTATTTATGGTAATCGGGAGTATTGTACCCACCCTAACCGTAAAGGCAGGTCTTCCCATCGTCCATTTCCAGCCTGATCCTGGCCATTCCAGTGTAACAACATTTAAGTGCCTCTTCAGTCTGGAGCTTAAGTCCTTAGGCAAGTACATACTCGGGATGCCATCGTTATCGCAGCCATTGCCCTCGAATTTTTTCATACCCTAATTCTTTAGGTTTGGGTATAGAGAATTTGCAAAAAACCGTTCATGAAAGTACAAAAATGTCATGGTCAGTCATACCATGTTGTATAAAGGATATAAGATATATATTTGTATTCAGCGTCTGTGTGTCCATCTTCAAAACTTGAACCATTGCTTTCAATGGAAATATAAAGCATATTAAAAGCATAATAGATCATGTTTATTTCGTATCGTCTTTGGCTTTGCTTATCAGACATTACGTAAAAATCCACTTACTTGTTGTCATTTGTCTTTTGTGTATACTCTGACCAACCTCGCACTGCTTAGCATAGCAGTGGGCCACATACAAGCGTTCACTGCAATGTTTAAGGTCATATCTCTTACCCCATATGAAGCCATATATGCCTTGGCCAACATATTAAAAACTAGATCCTTTATCGAAGTCAACATATCCTTCATACTGAAAATAAGAAAAGAAGTATATATTGCCAATACTCGTCAAAGTCACATCATGACTATTTAGTTATTATGTTATCCCAGTATGATTAAACCTGGGCCTTGCCCATGAAATATCATGTAACTTGCACTTTTAGTAGCAACCTATTGTCTATGGTCCATATTCGGACATATTCCCAACCATTTAGAATTTCATTGGAGCTATATTATTCCATATAGTTATTTTTCTTAACATCCTAGGAGCAACATATACACTGGACAAGTTATCTAAAAAAATAATAATAATAATAAAATTAAGGGAGGTTTATTTTATTACTTGTGAGTATTGTGGATCTATTCGACATTCTGAAACCACATGTAGATTGCTGAAATTTTGTTTGTCAAATCAAGGGCCATAATGATCAAGAATGTAGGGAGAAGAGATTCTTTGAGAGGGCTAATCCGGTATTTGTTGTTATGCAACAAACACCACCTATTCCTATTCAACCAATACAAGCAGCAACTCTCATCCCACAAGTTTCAATGATGCCCAATGGTCCAACAAACTCCAATGGCCTCCACACAAAAGGTGCAGCCAAAACAGGGATGGAATCCAAGTAAGGCTCATTTATATTGCAAGTTATGTCATAAATTCAAGCATGATGAGAGTACTTGTTGGAAAATTCATGGGAGACCAGAATAGACAAGCAATAAGTATCCACCCAGGCAGCAAGTGTTTGAGTCAATGCCTCTTCCTAATAATGATGCTTGCATTCAAGATGCAAAGTATATTGAAAATCCTTGAGTTAAGGCTCTTATTGAGGAACTTAGGAAGCAAGAGAAGGCAAAATCAGTAGTGAATTGTGGATTCGTCGAGGTGGCGGATGACACATTTCAGCAAGAATATGTAGCAAAATAACAAGGGGGTTCCAAGGGAATTTGATATGGATGTAAAAAATAACAATTCCTAAAACCATAGCCCATATATCCCTAAAACAATTGAATGGGTTGTTATAAAAAAAAACATAGATTCAAGATAAAAATAATCACATTAGCTCACTGGGTATATTGGTTAAAGTAGTCTTATTAGGACATTGAATTATTTTGGTAGAGGTTCGAGCCCCCGTATTTCATATTCTAAAATCTTAGGCAAAGCCGTATAGAGGTTCGATATTCTCTCAAAACCTTAGGCGAAATCATATTTCATATTTCAAAATCATAGGCATCTCCAATCATAAATGACTATAAGCAAAAAGAGAGGTGCTCACAGGCCCCAACATACAATCTGGGTCGTAGGATCGACGAATAGGACGACTGTGTTAGTCCAGGGTGCACCTCGTTTAGAGAAGAAACTAGAGAAGTAAATGCATTTACAAGATCAAAACAGGGGGGGTCAAGAACCAAGAGTAGTGCCGATAGCGGAGAAGACTAAGAGCTCTTTGCCAAAGGCTTTGATGGGATCAGCCTTAAAGGTGTCAGTACCTAAGAAGGTGCAACGCAATGTGCTACCCACATAATAGTTTCAATCTATAGAAGAAAATCAGCCCATGTTGACGCCTCCTAGTATGGTGGAGGAGGACATTCATAATGAAGATGATGTGATCAGCCAAGTTTTAGCTATTAAAATCACACTTACTCTTGAGCAATTGATGCATTATTCTCATAATTTGTTGCAAGAGGAAGAAGAAATAAAAAATTTTAGTCCAACAAATTCTATCGAATGATAGAAACAAGAGTATAACAGAGCCACCAGCCCGACAGTCCAAAGATCCAGGGCCATTTTTTTGTGATGTCAGTAATGGGTATTTGGTCAAAGGAGCAAACATAGATACAGGCAGCGGAGTGAATGTAATGCCTTACCATATAATGCTTCAAGTGGGATTGAAAATTATGGAACCGATAATTTTGATGCTCAAAGCATTCAATCAAATGAAGGTGCAGCCTATGGGAGTTATAAGAAATGTCTTGTGCAATGTATATGAGGTGGAAGCAATTTTGGATTTCAGAGTTTTGAAATTTCCAGAGAGTGTGCATGCTGAAACTTGCTGAGCCATACATGGTTAGATGCCGTACAAGCTGAGACTTCATGGAGGAAGCGTGAAATGAAAATCTTTCAAGGTGAATATAAGTTTACTATATATCATCCTCTGAAATCAGAAAATGGTACCCTTCCTTGCAATCCTTCTTTGAGAGGATGCTATGGTGTCAAGATAGCAAGGCCTTAGTTGTTTTCATGTCTTGGAGATGGGTCAGAAGGAAGATAAGATTTTATACAAATGGTTAAAAAGTACCCAAATTTCAAAAATATGTCATTTACAGCAGGGAGTAGCAGACAAGTATCTTCAAAGACTTGAAAGTATTGGTGCAAATAAATTACAAGAGACTCTTGTGCACATGTTGAGGAATCCATATAAAAACGCATTGATGAGACCTTATTTCAGCAAAGTATCGATCATGATCCAGTAGAGATGTCAACAAAGAGAAATCAGCCCACTATAGAAGGACAAATGTATTTTAAAAGTGCATTTTCTAAGCTCAAGAATTATGGAGGTGTTAGAGTTTTTCTAATATATGGGCACACGAAGAAAATTGTTACATTGAGTATGCCATGCAGTGCAAGCAATAATAATGAGGCTGAATATCATGCACTTATTCAAGGGATGACTTTGGCAAAGAAGAAGCGTATTGATTGTTTGACTATTTTTAGAGACTCTTTGTTGGTGTGTCAACAACTTATGGATCAATTTCAGGTTTTAAGTGCTAACTAGTAAACGTGTGCCCGGCATTGCCGGGCTAATGCCTTGGCATGTATTTTTACTCGGCCTTTAATGTTCGTATGTGCAACCTTGACAACAACGCATCTAGAATGTCACTATCCATTATATCAACATCATTTGAAATGATGCATTATTAGTATTTTAATTAGTATTTTAGCCTATAGAATAAGACTGAAGTGTCATGAACTTGGGCTTGGGCCCTCTATGTCATAAAGTTGTGTGAGGCTATTACATAATCTTCACCACCATTATATCGTTTCCATATTTGTGTGAACAACATACGCTAGTAGTCCTCTATAATCTTCACTATTGTTGTATTGTTTTCACATTTGTATAAACAACATGCATTACATCAACAATGCATTCTTTGCGAATTGTAAAAGGAACATGCATTAGTAGTGATGTATAAACAATGTTGCAAATTGTAAAAGGAACATGCATTAATAGTGATGTATAAACAATGGAATACTGCTTGTAAACCTAACGTTGATGTGCAAAGTAGTCATTTTAATATTCAAAATAAAGTCGATTGCATCCTTGAGAAACAATGAAATCATATTATATGACCTGACAAAAACTTCCAAGTTACCTCACAAACCAAGTTCCATAGCCATCTGCTTTTTGTACTACATGCTATAAAAATGAACCAAGTTCCATATTATATGACCTGACAAAAGCTTCCAAGTTACCGCACAAACCAAGTTCCATAGCCACCATCAACTTATGTAATCGTCTCTACAACTGCTTTTTGTACTACATAAAAAAATATATAACATACAGAAATGAACAATTTCAACACTGCTAAATTGTTGTTGATATACAAATAAAACTAAGGGCTTGTTCTTCCAACATGATCAGACCTATGAAATGCCATTGTATAAAGGTACATAAAGGAAAGAAGCTTGGAACAATGAAATATGAAGAAATATCTTGTGTCTTGATCTGAAAATTCTGGATTAATCGGCAGCCAGAAATATCACTCACCTTTGCAAAGAAATAAATACTCTTGCAAGAAAGGACTTACCTGAAAGCTTGCGAGATGAGATTGCAGCACAATGAATTTTTTGACAGAATATTTGCAAGGAACACATATTTCAAAATTTGCGGCTATCAACTTGCAATCAGCCAATTACCATAGTGTCAAAGCAATCAAATTTAGACCAATCTGTTCTGCAATGTGCAGATTCTGAATTGCTAGAGTACCTATATGCTCCGCTTACAATTAGTAAGTGTGCACAACCCATGTTACAGTTACCCCTAATAGTATTCAAAACCAAAATGGGTACATTCTTCCTCACCCTTACTTTTAAAACATGGTCAAAACCAGAGATTGAACTCTTACAACTTGTCAGCTTATTATTTGTTCTCAAATTTTCTTACCTGGCTAAACATGATTGCTTGAATAAACATGAATTTAGAATAGCTCCCAATTAGTGTTGTTAAAAGTCTTTCTGCAAATAAAGAAAATATAAAGTTACACAATTGGAAGAACAGAAAAATAGGACTACAATATCCTTTGCATACATCTCTGATTTGTTGCTTTTGCCATGCATATCTAACAAAGGAACAAAAGCCTGAACCTTCTTCTCAGTTATCCACTTATCTTCACGGAACGTGAAATAGAATTCAGAGATGAACTTACAACTTATTTGATACTGTCGCATGAAGTATTATGCAGGTCCAACTCCTGCAACCACATAATTTACTATGCAATCATGCCTTAGGGAGTTGAACCCATGCAGTACCAAAATAAACACATCATTGTAGGATATTAACTGCTGAAATATGTGAAGAAGGTAGCTACAAATGAATATTGTCCATTCTCAACAAATGAGCTGGAAAAAAAGCAAGAGAACTGGCCATATCCAAACTTGAAAAGCACCCTTGGGATCTTCTAGAAAACCTTCCCAGATTAAAAGAATCCATGCAAACAAAGGCGACCAAGTGATTTGCTTTGTGGACATAAGGAAAAGCTTGTACCTGGAATGGAGTAAAATAGAGTTAGCAGCAACGAAACAAAACGGAAAAAAAGAAGCCAGACTGGAAAAATGAAAGGGAGTATGAATATTAGGAGCTTGGTTCTTATTTGAAAAAAAGCAAACAAAATGCCACCGTCGTCTGCCACTGCCTCAGAAATCGTCTCCAAGAATCCGTTCCTTAACTGCTCTGCTCCATGAAAATGTAAATCTTGCAGCTTCTGTAAAATCCAAGATAAAGAAAACAGGGTCTAGGTGTAGCTCTACCTGCTCATGGGTTCCTCTGTAAAAAGAGGCTTGATGCTTGTGGTGATGGATCGGCAGCTTCAAAAACTGTCTCGGCCGGCTCTGCTTCTATGACATGCTCCTGCGACTGCCACATAATAAACAATGATGGAAGGCAGAGGATAATCCCCTCGCCATATGCTCTTGTAATGGTGGCGTTACCCAGCGCACCGCCAAAGGGGAAAAAGCAACGGATTTTCCTGGGAAAACTTAAGAAGGGGAATTGTTTTTGCCGGATTTTCACATTCCGTTTCCAAAATTTCGCTTTTTCGCCGGATTTTGATGTCTACAGGCAGCCGGAAAAAAGAGGACACCCACCCCCAAAAACATTTTAAGTAAGTAGATTTGAGAGGCTTACATCAATAAGCCATAGATTTGAAGTCTTATTTTCAGTAGTGCATTGTAGTACATGTTCCAATAGAACAAAATAGTGTGGCAGATGCTTTAGCACAATTGGCAATGGTCCAAACAGCTTAATGGCATGTGCAAATTCTGGAGGATGAGATAAATCAGGTCAGTCCACATTCATCACATTCACCACATTCATTACAGTCACCACATTCACCATAGTCATCACATGCACCACATTCATTACAGTCACCACATTCATCACATGCATCAGATTCATTACAGTCACCACATTCACATATGCACCACATTCATTACAGTCACCACATTCAGTCAAGAACATCAGTATTTCTCAAGGAGATCAAGAAGAATTGGTTACTATTGGAGGAGATCTTACTCAAGAGAAAAAGCACGATTTGATATCTTTGTTAAGAGAATTCAGGGATGTTTTAGCAAGAAATTACAAGGAATTAAAAAGCATTCCACCAGAGGTTGTAGTTCATACCATTGATTTGAAACAATGATCAAAAGCAATCCAACAAGCTCAAAGAAGAACGAGTCCAGCTATAGACGAACAAGTAAAGGGTGAAGTCATGAAGCTTTTGGACGGGGGTTATTGTACAAGTCCCAAATTTAGATTGGATCAGTTCTATTGTACCAGTGAGAAAGCCAAATAACTCAATCCGAGTATGCATTGATTACAGAGATCTCAACAAAGCTACTAAAAGAGATCATTTTCCTACACTATTCATAGACACTTTGTCGTATATTGTTGCGGAAAATTAGACCTATTTTTTCTTAGATGGTTACTCAGGATATAATCAGATCCAAATCTATCCATCACATTAAGGAATGATGGCTTTACGAACACCATTTGGCATTTTATTACGTTTTGGCCTCACAAATGCTTCAGCTTGTGGATTGTATGAAGCAAGGACATAATTTTAGATGGAGGATTTGAATGGTGCCCTGGATAATTGAAAGAGGAAACTTTGTTGATTCCTCCAAGAATGAGTGAGCCATTTCATTTATTCTTTACAGTTTGGGAGCAGGCTTTGACCGTCACACTATGTCAAAACAAATCAGTAAAAGCATTATGATGTGAATTACTATGCTAATAGGTTGTTAACTCCATAAAAGCAGAAATGGACTCATGTGGAGCATCTTGGGTTGGCATTGAAGTGGGCCTTGAACAAATTTAGACACTATCTTCTTCCCTCACAATTGAATTCAACAAATATACAACATGTTTACATTTATATGGATGTGAATCCCTTGCCATGCATTTACAACAAGACTGTTCAAAATCCTAAATTTACAAGATGGGCTCTTATCATACAAGAGTTTGAGTTGAAGTATGTTAAGATGGCTCAAGGAGCTCATAATCCAAGTGCGTATTTGAGTAGTGGTGCTAAAATAGAAGAGAAAACAGACCAGCAAGTAGCATTTCAGGATAATGGAGTATTACAAGGGTTCATTGACACCGTGGATCCTTGGCATGCTAATATATACAGGTATTTATGAGATCATACTTATCCTTCCTCATTTTCAAAGCAACAAAAGCGTGCTCTTAGAGTACAAGCAGCTGGTTATGAGGTGCATGAAGCTATTCTTCATAAGAAGATTATAGAAGGTCTCTTATTGAGGTGTGTTGCTGGTCAGCAGACTCATGCTTTGTTGTAGCAAGCACATGATTGTCAGGGGCATTTTGCAGCTAGAACAACAGCTAGGAAGATCCTTCATTGGGGATATTATTGCCCAATCTTTAAAAAGATACTAGAGACTTTGTAACCAAATGTGAAAAGTGGCAGAGGCATAAGCAATTAACAGGCCATAATAATATACCATTCCATCCTATTTTGAGCGTTGGTCCATTTTATATGTGGGGATTGGATTACATTGGACCTATTAATCCTCCATCTTCCAAAGGTGAATAAGTATATCTTGGCAGCCACACTTATGTTTACGAAGTGGGTAGAAGCAATTCCAGCAAAGCATGCTACAGAGAGTACCACAGTAAGGTTTCTTTATCACAATTTGATTTCTCGGTTTGGTGTCCCAACCATTCTTTTGTCTGATCGGAGTACTCATTTCATGGAGAAAGTAGTAGCTCAGGTAAGAGAAAAGATTGGTGTTCAATATATATGAGTTTCTGCTTATTATCCACAGTGAAATGGGCAAGCTGAGTCTACAAACAAAATTTTGAAAGCCATCTTGGCTAAAATAGTGAAGAATAATCAATTGGCATGAAGCCTTGACAGGTGCCTTATGGAGTTTCCGGTGTACTTATAAGTTAGCTACAGGATTTACGCCATTTGAATTGGTTTATGGAGTGCAAGCTGTGATGCCTATTCATTTGGACATTCCTTTGTGTTCATTTGTGGAGCTACCTTATTATGAGAATTTAGGAGAAGTTCCAACTCCAAATCAAGTGTGTAATAGGATGTATGATTTGTTGCAATTGCAAGAGATGAGACAAGAAGCAGCAAAATTTAATATGAGGCATAAACAAAAAGTAAATCTTCCTCTTTTCTTGATTTTGTAAGATTGTGACTCAAATTTCCAGAAGATCCATCATTGTACTAACAAAAGCAAGATGGAAAAAATATGTTTGGAACTGGACTGTCTCTTGGGTTGCGGAGAGCCTATACTGGATATTTAAGATACCAAGGCAAATTGGCCATGGCATGAAAATTGGCCATGACAAATAGTATTTCAACATAGCCCTAAACGATAAAATCAGCTACTGATCGCCCTATAGAATGGAATCAATTGCTAAAAGCAAAAGCTAGAGCTTGAAGATACCAAAGATGGCAGATGGCAGAGCCTTGAACCATAAACTGGGTTGGAGCCTTTGTCTAGGGTACGTGTGTGTACTATAGCAAAGTAGAATATTTGAAAGAAGCAAAACAGATGATTGCAAGACGTCTGAGAGTAATGTCTATTAATAGAAACCAAGACAAAACGTCGTTGTGCAAGGGCCTATGAATTTGCAAAATCTAAAAAGGTTGAAGCTTTGTAACAATCGGCTTATGATCGAGCTCTCCAGTAGCATAGGTAATTTCTCTTTAAGCTTTCATGTAGACTTCGTAGACAACAATCCAAACGGATCAATTCCAGCAAGTTGATATGACTCTGGCACAATAATTGGAAAGCGAAAATTCCTGCAGGACTTGTAGATTTGGCGAGATTGAGGCAGATGCGGCCATTTAAAATTTCTAGAAAATCCCCTCATGACAGAAAAGATGCCCTTTTCGTCAATTAAAACAATCCCTAACAGAACCATCCTACACCGAAGTCATAAGATAAGATGTGGGCTCCTTCAATAGATATGCCCGAATCGTAAGATAATAGTGATGTACCTGGAGTTTTGCTTCCACATTTTGACCAGGTGGAATAACTATTGCACTTCGTTTTTCAATCTTAAGTCGTGGGATGTACCGCAGCCATTCTACGATGGCTGGCAAAGTCTTTAGGCAGAGAGGTTAAGGTGTTGGACGAGGCACTTGGACGGGGCAATCTCAATGAGCCATCCCATGCTAAGTGCAGCATGGGCAGGACGCTTATCTCCTTTGTGCAACTTGCAATGTCAAATAAAATAAATCTGGTTCCAAATGTAGAAATTTTGGAAATTTTTTGTTGTCTTTTAGAAGCTGGAAAGTTGAGCTAATAATTTTGTATGGGAGAAGATAAATCCAATGTATTTAGAACTATAAACCTCTATGTTATATACTAACAAGTTTATAGAACATATAGATTAGTTAAATACCATCAATATATATAATTTAATATAAGTAAACAGAGGAAAAAAAGCATGTGCTTTGAACTTTGTTTCTGCTGTTGTAGCTGAAGATCAATCAATCCAAAAGTTCCTCTCCACTCTCATCATCTGTAACATCTTCTTCCTCATTATCAATTTCACTTGAAGTTGAAACCTCTTCTTCTTCTTCGGTTCTTATCATCTACCTCATCTATCTCCTCACGTACTTCGATCAAATCCAAATCTTCCACTTGATCCTCCTCTACATCTTCGTCCTCATCTTCTTCCACTCTTGTATCTCTCGCCCTGTCAGCCTCCCTCTCCCTCTTCCTCTTCCTCTTCCTCTTGAAGTACTAGGACCAGCCACATCACTCCTTCTTGATGCCAAATGACGAACTCTCATTGTACCAGAAACACTCCATATACAAACTTTGATAAAGCTCCTCTTCAACGCGATCAATAGGCTCCAAGTTTGACCTCTTATCAATATCAATGTCATTTGGATCCACCTACGAGAGTATGACGTAATAAAAAGGTGAATGTTAGTGCATGTAAAAGAAGGAAACATAAGAAGATGCTAAAATACATGTTTGAGTTCTATAGGTTTCCTGTACTTGCGCAAAGCACGTAAATTCTCCATATAATACAATAATTGTGCATTATGCTTGTTTTCAACTTGTTCATTCCTTTAGTATGAATAAGAGAATATTTAGACAAATTCCTTTCAACAACACCAGTAGAGAAATCCTACAATTTCGGATTTTAAGAATTCAATAAGAAACTAATTGTAAAAAACCCAAATCAATGATAAAAAGAAACTTAAATTCATTATCCACCACTAGTCTACCACTCACATGTTATAAGACTTTGAGAGCTAAGATTTAAAGTTCAGGAGTACGTCCTCTATATTTATCCCTTCACAATACTGTTTTACACATAGCACCTTCTCATTCTATCATAGAATTATTAAAGCGGCCCATCCTACGATGGAATTGAAGCGTATCATCATACAATTTGTCCGCCTTCTCAGCATCATAGAGATCTAGAATATACTTCACCCATCCATCGTAGAGCTTTTGATCTATCAGTTTTGTGGCGTCTCCTCTTTATAATAGATGTAAAAAATGAACAGCAATATGAATTGGTCGATTAAACCAATCCCATTGTTTGGCTAAGAATTTTTTAACTTCTTCAATGTCATTCTTGTAAGAAAGTTAAAATATATCAAACATTGACGCTAAACATGAATGATTTCTTTTTAATTTATAATTTTACAGTATATATAAGAGGACATGCGTACCTATCATTCATAAGTGGATCTCTCAAACTTCTATCAATTGCTCCCCTAATATGGTCTATAAATTCTTGAAGCAACCCAATAATAGAACCTTCTCTATCTATAAGACATAACACTGAATAGATTGGTCGTGATACATCGGCAATATTACGAAATGCCGCGAGATTTCTTCCATCCAATATTTGGGATTGTAGCAATTCGGCTTCTGGTGTATGAGACTCATCCCAATTTACCCACTCATGAGAAGTAATGATCCGCTAATCGAAGGCCAAACTTCTACTAATCGTTAAATCATTAGAAAGTCTGTTCCAAATCTTGTCTTGATAGGTTTAATCAACTCCTTCTTTCCATATTTTTGAAAGATGTATAAAGCTTTTTTCTTCCTTGAAAATAATCGCGCAATGTTTTTCACCCACCAATCTAGTATCCTTGATCCACTTTATCTTGTTAGCAATATCTTTCAACAAAGATTCAACCTATGAGATGCACATGGAGACCATTTAAGTCGTGTGAGCATGGGTAGACTTTTAGAGGCAGAGCACAGTCTACCCATGCTCACATAAATGGACCCATTGTAGTTATAACTTGTACCACATTTTGAGGCCCAATCTCTTCAATTACTTCTTTCATCGTAATAAGAACTCACAATAATACCAAACTCATAAACCCTTTATAGTTTTCCACTAAATTATTTCAAATGCAGAAGAAATCATCAAGTTGTAGAGGCCTTGTTTGCACACGTCCATCCATCTATCAATCATTACGGTTTATCCAAAATTGTTGCCATTTTGATTGAGTTTGCTTTGTTTCTTCTCTAATATCATTGTAGGCCTTTGGGATTATGCGAGTTTTCATGCCACATGAAGTTGGATCAGCCTATTTAGTGCCTATTTGAGATAGAATTTCTATCATTTGCCTCCAACTTGGTGTGTCCAATAGATTGAATGGAAGATTGCATTCAATAAGTGCCTTTGCAACTTCTTTATCCCCCATTTCTTTATTTGCCTTTTACTCAAAGTACTTTAAACCATCATGTGTTTAGGCACTTGTTGTGCTTCTTGATCCTGAACCTCATTATCATGAGAAGTTCGCATCCTCTTTATAGAAGGTGCAGAAGAGGGCAGTTGTAAATGATGTAGAAGAGGGCCCTCGAGGGAGGGGGAAGGGTCGTGATGATGCTGGCCTATTGAGATAAAAATCAGGGGATGTAGTAGGAACAACAGGTGTAGAAGAAATAGATGTAGCAATGGCATTATCATCATCATTTTCAAATTCACTTACAACAATAGTTAGAGGCCCATCCATTCGTGATTTGAATTTGCCTTCTAGTTTCAAGTGGGCATTTATGAAGCTTCTATTCCTTCTCTGCTCTTGGCCCTAAGATGACTTTCCAATCTTGTTAAGTTACATTTGCAATATTTCTTGCAAAACTTACAACCCCATTCATTATTGCCGCTGCCCTTGTTTCCTCCCAACTTTTGTGACGTTATCACATGTATTTTTCCATAATGCATCTGCCTTCTTTTGCATGATGTTAATGTTTTTAAAACTATTGCTGCTGCTGCATATTCTTCGTGCATACCTATACAAATGAAATATAACAAAGCATACTAGTTAATAATTAATTAGACAATCACAAGACTAAAACATCCAAAATCTCATTCCTTCATGCTTGTTGCAGTAGGCAATGAGTTTTGAAATTTTAAATTTGTTTTCCATAAAGAAACATAAGTCTCACTCATTCATAAACCTGGCTGGTCAAGAGATCGAGGAAACCCATCCGTCTACAAGAAAATGCTTAATTTTGGCAGAATACAAAGCTTTTGTAACTAGCTTCATCATTGTTAGCAATAGGAATAAGCTTTTCCACTATCAATACATCAGATTCTTTGCCTTAATCTCACTAACAGTTTTAGTTCATTGCGCGCAAAAGATCCCATCCCTGTTGACACATGGGTGCAAGCAAGCTTAAAACAGACATCAGTCTGAGCAGTTCCAAATCTCACTCCTTCTAGTTACTATTCAACCAAAAATATATAGAAACAGACTAGCAAAACTAACAGCAAATAACAGTGAATCGACAATGCCATAGTACTTTTTGCTTAGCTTAGTGATAATCATATTCCTCCTGGAGCAGTAGTTTTGGCAGCATCTTATGCTATTCTACGCACTTTCAAAGCAGGCCAGGAGTATTTGAGGCAGTTCCAGGGGCAGTCAGCTAGATACCAATGTCGGATTACCTTGGCTGGACGATCAAGATGCCAGTTTGCATCTTCGATTTTCTTTGTATTTCCATGATGTTGCAAGCAGGGGCAGCCATATCTGGATCCTCTAGAATGATTACAATCAAAATTAGAGCAATTTAAGTGCAGATTCGAGTGCCACAAAGCCGGTCAGCACGTTATGGAAGGAGGAAAACAGGAAGGGAAAAAACCAACAAATTTCTCAAAAAAAAAAAAAAAAAAAAAGAAAAAAGAAAAAAGAAAAAGTGCATGTATCTAACCAAAAAATATGTCAAATACAGTAGCCATATATTTTTGGTAACGAAGTGTTAGATACATATATTTAACCATCATTGTTTGGGAAACAGTTCTACCTTTTATAGATGCAAGGAGTAATCTAAGGTTTTTGGTGATTGCGATTTATAAGGTAAAAAGGCTTCATAACAATTGGTTTATATGTACTTATGAGTGCTAGAACATCTGGATATGGTAGTCATATGAATTGAATGAAATCGTAGATATGGTTCCTTTTCTATTCAAATGCTTGCTCTTAAATAAAGATACTAGGGGGATATTGTGCCCCCAGCGCAATAGCCGGTTCTTAAGTATGGTGTTAGAAAGATGTCTCTCAATGATCGATGTTAAGATTACCAGCCTTAGAGAAGAGTTAGAAAGCCTTTCAAAGCAGATAGTCAGGTGACTATCCTTGGGAAAAGGTTGTTACTTCTAAGGATCGATGATTGAGATCGATCAGTCTTTGGAAAGGGATGGAAATCTTTAAGACAGATGATCGAATTTGATTAGTCTTTAAAGAGGTTATTCCTGCAAAGCAGATGAGGTCGATCGATCTTGAGAAGGGAAGGTGTTGTTATGCCACAAGCTTGGGGGAGCAGTTTAGGAGCCTTGATGTGTAAACACAGAGGCAAGGCATGGAAAAAGATCATTAGATTATTGAAATATTGAGACATTCATTTTGGGGGTGTGGCTGATAGAGTTAGATTCTTCCTAGCTTGGGGAAAGTTATACAAAATCCTTCTTAGACTGCTATTGTTCTAATTTCAGGTCCAAAGACACAACCTTGACTTATTTTTCTTAAATTGCACATAGAAGATAGAGCAATTGCTTTATCAGGAATTGTGAGCCGACAGTACGGTTGTAAGACAGTTTGAAGTTGTATTTGCTGCTAGCTTTGATTATTTTGCAGAGGAAGAGCTGTTTCGTAACAAATGGCTTGGATTGCATGGTTTCTAGTATATTCTAAAGTTATGCTCTCGACCAACGATCGAGATACACCATTAAATGAAAATCATATTTAACTTATCACTACCATAATCATGCATGCATTTGCTAAAAAAACAACGTTCCATAGTCCTTCAAATAATGCCAATGTACAAGACTTGGATTTCCATGGACTTTGGTTCGGAGAGGAAGGAAGAGGTAAAATCCGGCATGGCATCACTAAAACTCAAAGTGGACAATTGCATCCCTCACTGCCTCTGGCCCTCCCACTCTTGGATATGGTGATCGTGATGGCATGGCAAGTGCACCATGCGCCTAATCAAAAATTTCTCTACTACGTAAATGCAACTTAGATTGTATTCTGCCGTATCTGCCTATGGCACTGCGCCATCTGGCCCAGTTTCTTTTTCTGAACTTCTACCAAGCTCAACAACAGTGGCCATTCTTGAACGTATCTTGCATTCCGATGCTTCTGCCTCTAATTTTATTCATCTGCCTCTCATTCAGATGCTTCTACCTCTGATTCTGAAGTCTTTACCCCTGATTTCTGAGCTCCAAGGCGCAGAATGCAACCCAAGTTGCATCCACGTTAAGGAAATTGCAATCCAACTTGCATTTCGAGGAAATCATCCCTGCACCGTGCTTCCCGCGTCGACAGGGATTCCTCCCCCCGGAATGCAAGCTGGATTGCAATTCTCTTATACATAATGAGAGGGGGAGGATATTTCACCCAAGTTTAGATCTAGATTGGCCTCCCTTTTTGTTCTTCTAAGATTGTAGAAAATTACCACATGGTCTCATCACAATCACTCAGATTTAGCAAATATCCTCCCCTCTCCATTACTAGGGTAACCCGGAGGCAGCATCAACAGTGCGCCCAATGCCAGAGGCAGAGGTGGCCCAGGGAACCAGGCAGGTCCTTCGCGAGGAGCAGGATCGCCAATCCCGTCGGTTGAACCTCATTGTCCGGGGCTTGCCTGAAGAGTATGGGGAAGATCTGCCTGCTAAGCTTAATGCCCTGGTGCTGGACATACTACAACTGCAGTATTTGGGGGTGAGAAACCCGACCAGAGTCGGGGGGCCAAACATAAGACCCCGACTGGTCAAATTCACAGTGTTGGACCAGGCATCGAAGATTCTATTGCTGCAACGCGCTAGCCGGTTGAAGGGGACATCAATATACTTGGACACAGATCTTACTCCAGTGCAACAAAAGGAGAGACGAGAGGAGTTCACAAAAATCAGACAAGTCAGACAGGCAGGGGGATCGGCAGGCTTGGTTAATGGCAAGATGAAGGTGTTTGTACCTCCGCGGCCAACAGTAGCAGAGGCAGCGGCATGGTGACATGGTAGTGTGCAATGGTATGATCAGATGGCCGCAATCAGGGGGTTTTACTTGCAAGAGCGATAGACATGATGGTGGAGCTAGCGTGGTAGACTATCTCCTTGCTCCAGTGGTAGGACTTGACATGATCGTGAGCTCTCAATTGGCACGAGCGGAGAGATGATGAGGCTTTGTCGGACCACTATCCACTTTATGTCACTTTAGATTGGGAGCACTAGTAGCGCAATCACAGAGTAGAAACCATCAGGGGTTGAGATACACCCCCGACTACCGAAAGCAAGCAGAATATGAGTCTGTGTTGGAACGTGAACTGCAGGGATTGATGCCCTTTGCACGTTACATGATAGGTGGGAGTGGCTTGTAAACGCCTTTTACTCGAGAAAGCGGCTAGTGCATGCTTTGCGGCGAGGATCACTCGCGAATGGACCTTTGCACCCCTCGAAATCCCCGGTTTGACGCCGAAAGTGCAAGGCTCTAAAGACCCAAGCTGCGCCTCGTCTCGGATCCACAAACCGCGGCAGCCGCCATTCGTGACTATAGAGCATTCTTGAAGTCCAAAAAGCATGTGTACATTGCGCACTACCATCAGCCGCATGTTTGATTTGTTGATGACCGAGCCGAAAGCCTTCTCGGCATAGGGTGTTGTACAAGAGGCATCAACCACCCGACAATATTACCATAGACCGGTGGATGCATCGCTTGGAGGAGTTGTATGATCCCCGGGAGCAGTTCTTTGGGGTTCCGTCAGATCGTAGGAGAAATGCCGCAGCTCACGGAGGAAGACATCCAACAGGGCCTTAGACACACTGCTAATGGCAAAGCCGGGGACTTGCGGGGACTTCAAGCCGAAGTTATTGAAATGGGGTGGGCCAGCTTTGCTAGAGCCTCGGCAAATGATCACCGGGCCATAAGGGAGGGCCTCCCCGGGAGTGGATGGTTAGCAAGGTCACCCCAATTCATAAGACAGTAATAGCGATGATTCGACGAACTACCGCATGATCATGGTGAGCCCATTACTGCAAAAGCTTTTAGCGGTGTGGTGGAGAAGAAGTTAACTTCGGGCAATGAGGAAGCCGGAGTATGCGTCAGATTGGCCAGGCGGGGTTTCATACACCCACTCCACAATCGACCATATATTCACTTCGAGAATCCTTGTGGAAGCTACTCGTAATGTCTTGTGGGCGTGACTGTCATCTTTTTTTTAAGTAGATTTCAAGGCGGCATATGATACGGTCCCTCGGGGACTGTTGTGGCAACATTTTCTGGCCGCATGCCCCACCAGGACTTACAAAATGTCATCTATAGACTCTATGATGGGATATATCTTTGCATTGCCTACATCGGATCGTGAGTTGCTAGCACCATAGGGGTTAAACAGGGGATGTCCGCTTATCTCCAACGCTCTTTGGTCTCTACATTGATAAGTTGGAGACCGGATGCAAGAACATGGGGGCGGTGGCCGCAGCCTACCGTGAGGCATACAAAGATAAGGCAATTGCTCTATGCATCGATGTAGACTTGCTATCCCATACAACCGTGAGTATGCAAAGGCATTTGGACGCTCTTAGTGGGTTACGTGGACACAACAGAATGACGGTGAACTTGCGTAAAACTAAGCTCCCCGGCAATCCTCTCCTCATGAAAGATGATATCCCGGATCTCTATTACGAGAGGACGTAAGGTGGATGTTGTAAGGACCTTCAAGTATCTGGGAATTGACTTTGCGCTAACATGTTATGGGATGATCGTGTGGAAAGACGGGTCAGCTGGGGATGGAAAGCCCCTATGCTATGCGCAGAATAGCCGCTACTGAGAATAGACCTATGTGGATGGGGCACGAGAGCACACCCGCTCGAGCACTCGTTGAACCCGTATTGTTGTATGGGGTAGAGGTCCGGGGTCCAAAGAATTAGCAAGAACACACGGATAAGCTAGAGAGAGTGCGAAGGCCTTCTTAACATACTGACCTAGGTATCAAGGACACGGTGCCTTATCGATTTTGCTATATGAGACCGGGTTCGGCCCCCAACACATTCCGCTATCTTGCACATCTTGCATATTTCCACAAGGTCACTAGCATGGATGCACAACGCCTTCCCCGAGGGCTTTGTTATTGGCACAAGAGCCACAACGACCGAGGAGGGTATGGCAGAGCACCGCCGTGGGTGGTTTGCAACGCGGGTCTATAGACTACCAGCCAGATTGTGGCTATGCCCGATGCCCAGGGACGGCCGCACACACTGAATGAGCGCTTTGCCACCACTCTCGGGATGCGACCACTGCGTGCAAAGCCTAAAAACAGAGCACTATCACACGCAAGTTAATCCAACACCGAACATGGCCCACACCAGCATTTTTGAAAGCGCATATATCTATGAAGAAACGGAGAGCTATTGCTTCCGCGGAGGACGGGTCCCATCATCTCGTAATTGAGACAGTCGTTGGACTACGATGGAGGGCGTAGAATCCCCGACATGAGAGAATATGCCGCTGTTGCCACATGCGACAGTGAGGGATGAGCACCATGCTCGCAAGAGTGTCCGCATATACGCATATCCGAGCAACACATGCCGATCTTAGATGCTCTGCGCCTTTGCATCAATTCTTTGGCATCGCCAATGGTTGCACGTCTCGCATCCTACATTTTGCAAGTCTCTACCGTCAGAGAATCCCTTATAGGACAAGGGATCTGAGAGCCTACTACCAGGGTTTTTCCTCCCATGTGGGGGTTTTTTCATCCCAGTAGTAGGGACACATTGTATAGTAGCATTTGTCTTTTTGGTGTGGTTTTATCTGCTTTGTGTACTGCATGTACCGTCTCATAGGTCAAGTTTGGCCTCCGCGGACGTTAAAATATCTTCCTTCCTTCCTTCCTTCCTTCCTGTGCATTTCTTGGGGTGCCAGGTTGACACCCCAAACCAGGAAATGCCCTGCAAGGGAACATTACCCATGTAGGACATTTTGGGGCAACGGGCTCGCGAAGCCCTTACCCCAAAAAATTCCTAGAGGGGAACATTACCTCTAGCCTATCAAACAAATAAACAATATAGAATTTTCTGCCTGGGCGTTGGGGACGCACGTGGGACCCTGCCTACGTGGCAGCTTGTGGGAGCACAAAACTGGGAATTGATGACTTTTTCGGTGTCCTACGTGGCAGCTTGTAGGAACACAAAGCTGGGACTGATGCTATCTTGTCAGATTGGACGGCTGCCAATTGATGCCGTCCATTTTGGTAACAACTTGGCTTTGGCGGACGAAAACAAAGGCTTCTGGTACAAGAAAATTTGCCGTTACTCGCTATTAGCTTGCCGAAGATGTTGCATTCCCTTATCCCGAGTTGGGTCCCTATTCCGTTCGAAATGGGTGCTTACCGTAAGTTTCACAATTTGCTCATAGTATCCCCTTGAATTATTTTCTGTCTCTGGATACAGCATCAGGTCTAGTTTGCTTCTTCATCACAGGAATTTCAGTTTTATAGATCTCTCCTTCCTATCCATGGGCAGTCGACAGGGTTCATCAACGAAGATTTCTTTTATATCCTTTATTTTCCCTTGTCTGCGGCCACAACCATTGGAGGAGAAGCCGAATGAAGTGAAGCTCCTGGATGGTAAATACTGATTTCTGCTTCTAGTTTTTTGAACTTGGGTGCCTGTATGCGTTGATTTTACCTAAGCTGTAGGATATATTCTGCATCCGAGTTCTTAGTTTAGCATATGCTGAAACGCATTTAGAACACCTTTCTCTGATTTTACAATGTAAAGCGAACTGCTTCACATCGATATGTCGGATCATATTCTTGCCCCTTGTATATGCTGCACGGCACGGATACAGCAATTGTATTTAGGCAAAGGCTAATTCCATGCCCTTTTGGAATTCACTGACCTTCTTATACTTGAACCTAATTGTCGTAGTTTTGCTGTTGATAAAAACCAGAATGCCATATATGTGAAGGAAACCATCTTATAGTCAATTCCATGCAGTTTTCTAATATATTCCAACGATATTATTCACTGGATCTTCAGAGCCGTTTGAAGCAAGATTGTCAGCTTAAAGACTCTCAGATTGCGGAAATCTTCATGTTTATATACATAGTGCATGTCTGTGTAATGTGCATGGAATAGCATCTAGTTCTGCTTGATCAAAGTTTTCAACTCTCAGATACGTTCATTATCAATCTGCCTACAAATTAGGATGCCTAAGGCAGATGAGGAATAACTGGAACTGACATGCAGAAGTGCTGCAGAAAGATCTGTTAGAATATTCACTTTGGATGAGCTGAATGAAGCTACCTCCAATTTCTCTTCGTCTTGCCAGATAGGACAAGGAGGTTGTGGAGTTGTGTACAAAGGAGTTCTGAAGGATGGGACATCTGTTGCCATCAAACGTGAAAAGAAGGTATGAGATTAAGAAATTGTTGTCTACATCTGATTCACCTTTCAGTGAATGCATATTTTGTCATTTGTCATACGAGGTGTCCTTAATTATTGACATCAGCATCTTCTTGAATTTAGAGACATTTACTGAATAAATTTTCCTGCAGACCGCATATTCATCAACTGAATTTATGAGTGAAGTTGACATGCTTTCAAAGACTGATCATTTAAATCTTGTAAGGCTTATTGGATATACAAACTTAGACAAGGAACACATACTAGTCACAGAGTATGTGCCAAATGGGAACTTACGGGATCATTTGGATGGTGAGTAGGGTGAGTACATGTGTAAAGTCCAAGGAGAAAAACATGACCAACAAATGGAGGATGATGTCCATTTCTCACATATGTAATATCTTTCAGGAAAATTTGGAGAAGCACTCTCATTAGCTAGACGGCTTGACATATCAATTGACATCGCTCATGCATTAACTTACCTCCATTTCTATGCAGGTATGATGCATTGCTAGTTTTCTTTATTTATATTTTATTTTTTGGGAATTGTAGGGTGGTTATTATGGTCATGCAGATCAGACTATCATTCACCGAGATGTTAAATCACCAAACATTCTGCTAACCAAAACTTTTAGAGCTAAGGTAGCAGATTTTGGTTTCTCAAGGCTTGGTCCACTGGGTTTGGACATGACTAATGTTGCCACACAAATAAAAGGTACCGCTGGATATATGGACCCATTGTATCTCCATACTCTGACGCTATCACGAAAAAGTGATGTCTACTCTTTTGGTATCCTTCTTTTGGAGATTGTCACAGGAAGGCGACCTATAGAGACAGAGAGGGCAACTGAGAAAATTACAGTTAAATGGGTATGTGATCACTTGGCTGTCAATTCCTTGTAAGGAAGGCTTAATAGGCAGCACAAAGAAATCAAGTTGCCGTTTGGAAATGTAGTGCTTGGCTGTAGCTTATTTTTCCTGAAGTGAAGTGCTGTTGAAGTATGTGAATCCTTTGTTTTATATAAAACGTTTGTTTTTCATGTCTCTATAGGTACTTAATATGCAAAGAGAAGGAAGGATTGCAGAGACGGTGGATCCATATATTGAAAGAAATCCAACAGTTGATATTGTAGTTGAAAGCCTAGTTACACTAGCCCTAGAATGTATTGCTGAAAAGAGAGAGGATCGCCCCAGCATGGATAGAGTTGCAGAGGTTTTATCCAGCATACGAAAAGAGTATTATGACTTGGCAGCACAACACATACCATTAGAGACTCATTCCTCTACGTCTCTATCAACTTTAAGTTCATGATTTACAGCTCTATGATCCATTGCCATGCATGATGGATGGTTATTGGCTGAGATGGTATCACTGCTGTGCCATGTGTAAGCGCTTGTAAAATATCACTAATATCGCTTGTAAGCGCTGAGATGGTATCACTGCTGTGCCATGTGCCATGTGTAAGCGCTTGTAAACGAAGTGATGTAAAATATTATCGAGCATTTCTTTATATTCTGCAAAAGATCTTCAGAACCCGGTGAATGGCTGCTTGTCATGTTCATGCAGATTGGTTTTTGGTTATTACTTTGAAGAGCATTGGTGTATATTTTGCAATGAACCACTGCTTTTCATTTTCAGCTCTGCAGGTTGTTTCTATCTTATTAGGTTTTGAATGACCTTGAGGTTGTGCTACACAATCTGTCATGCAATTTCGAATAAAAGTTTGAGCACCTGCTGCTAGAAGGGTCAGCACAGTGCAAAATAATGCAATTGGGAAAAAACTCCCCCTGAAACACATGTAAATTTGATCATAAAATTAGAGTGACTTACATCTTCACCAACATCTGCAACACAGAACTGCAGATTTAAGTTCAATCATGCACCAACATCTTCTGTTCACGTTTCACGATGGATGGGATGTGTGATGTCATTTAGGTATAAACTTATGAATACCTTCAGATCCAGTCGGTCCTAACATAACGGTTCTGGATAAATCAATTCATAAAATTAAGACATTTTATTTCAACCATCGTCCAATTTTATTGTTTGTTGACAGTCGCCACGTAGCCTAGCAGCCAAGGAAAAGCACCAAAAATAACTGTTGGTAAAACTGTGCTTGAACTGTCAAAATTGATGTTGTTGAATGTGGCACTTATAGCAGATGCCAGCTCTTGCGGTCCTCGATCTTCGCCTCTGGAGGCCCTCTCTAAGCAGAGCTCCGGCTTTAAAATCGATCACAAAGCAGGTTATCACCAAGTTTTTCTTGGATGGGTTGTTCTTCCAAACGATTCTGTGTTGGTGAGATGATTTTGGAGGTGATGGTTTCTTCTTGCAGATCCGTGGACCTTAATCTGAAATGCACTAAGGCCGATACCAGTACTTCACGGAGTTCCCATTCCAGTTAGAGATCTGCAAACGTATTTAATCGCAGTGGTTAGGCTGAAGAGAAAAGATGAATTTTGGTAAGTTATTGTTAAAATAGTAACGGAATTAGGTGTATGCCATAAATAGGCATTGTTGTCACCATCAAAGTAGGAGATTAGGAGGGATGGCCCGTTGGGAGATCATGGTATCAGAGCCGTAAAGCAAAGCAAGAGAACCGTAAGGAGAGAGAACTTTGTGAGATCAACGAGGGTGTGAATCTTCAGATGGCCAAACTTCAGATGGACCTAAAGAACCTGGAGAAGTTGGATCGAAGTAATGCCACAGTGTGGTTCTGGAAAATCCACGCGATTCTTGAAGAAAGGGAAGTATGGGATGTTGTAAGTGGAGACATCCTATGCCTCTTTTAAGTGAAGATGAAAACAGTGGAGAGGTAGCTCCATCTGCAGAAGCGATTGCCCTTTGGTCTGCTTGGAGGAAGAAAGATAATAGAGCAAAAACATCGATGATGTTCGGGCTGAAGGACGTACAAATACCATTGGTAAGACTCAAAGGAACGGCAAAAGAAGGATGGGAGTTTGAAGAAAACCTTCAATAACACACAGTACTTCAGAGAAGCTCTTGTTGTGGCAAGATTTTTTCTGTGCCAAGATGAAAAGAGGAGGGGATCCAACGGAGCATATTAGCAAGATGGAGAGTTTATGTGATCAATTGGCTGCCCTTGATTATACAATTAAGGATGAAGATTTGGCTATGGCAATCTTGTCTAGCCTCCCTAGCTCCTACAATTCTATCAAACAGGCAATGGGTTGTAAGGATGGTAATTTAAAAAGTGAGGATGTTATAGGGGTTGTGTGTGCTGCAAGCATTAAGTTTGCTTAAGTTTGAAGAGGGAGAAACTACATTTGTTGCAAATGTCAAAACCAACAAGAAATTCCAATGTTGGTCTTGTGGCAAGAAAGGCCACATATCCAGGCCAGGAATTTTAAGAAAAAAGATGGCAAGAAGAAGGATTACAAAGGAAAGGGGAGGATAGAAGAGAGAGAGCTTCAAACAATGGAAGAAGATGGAGCAATGGGAGGTCTTCCATTGCTCACATTGCAGAAGAACAGAAACGACAATCCATTGAAAGTGGAAATGAGACTGAATCAGAAGCAAATATGGCAATCTTTGAAGTTACTGCAGAAGAATAGAAGCAAGAAGAAGAGAATTTTGAATTGTTTTTTGAAGAACCGATGGGACGCAAGCATTGCAATGGAGGCAAGAAGAGGATCCAGATGTATGTGTGGCAGAAATTGAAGCCTCTGAGGCAGTGGCAAGGACTGCGGTGGGAATGCCTGGAAGAACATGGGTACTGGATTGGATTCAGCAGCCATGCATGTGATGACTAACAGAAAGGACTAGCTTAAAGACTTCAAGGAGGAAAAAGATGGGAGAAAACTAAATGGGATAGCTGCAAGTCTGAATATAGAGGGAATTGGCATACTGACTTGCCACTTTGCAGATTGTTTCAGAGATTTGAAGCAATTTTTGTATGTTCCAGGCCTTCCAAGGAATCTGATGTCTTTGGCCAGGTTAATAGACGTAGGGATTTTTGCTTGCATCAAAAGGGATGAGTTATTGTTACTAAATGCAAGACAGCGTGTGGTGGCCAAGGCAAGCAGATGTGGGCACCTTTATAAGCTAATCTAATTGAAGGTGAACAAGATTACATCAATTGCAAAAGGGTAAGGGTAGCATGGTTACAAGGATGGAGATTTCCTCTGAAGGAAATGTAGGCATATGTGAAGGATTCATTGTTAGCAAATTGGAGCAGAAGAAAATAAAAAGGAAGGGAACAAGAGCTACAAGACCTTTGGAGTTGATACACACGGACTTGAGTGGGAGAATACCTATTCTCCCATTTGGAAATGTTGAATATATAATTGTAGATGACTATACCAGAAAGACCTTTGTGTTCTTAGTAAAGAAAAAGAGTGATGTACTTGGTTTTTTTGAATCATGGATGAAGCGAGTTCAAAAGGAAGTCGGGTACAACATTGGTTCAACGGAGTGATAATGGGACTGAATTCGTGTCTCATCAGATTCTTGAGCAACAAGATATCAAGAGGCAATTGTCGAATCCATATGAGCACCCTATGAGCATTCCCAAAATGGAGTGGCAGAACGGAAGATGAGGACTTTAAAAGAATGTGCATCGAGCATAATGAAATGGGCAAAAATCAGTGATAAAGCTTGGGGAGAAGCTATCTTGACTGCCATGCTACATTCAAAACAGGGCATCAACAGTGGCAGTTAAAGATATAACTCTTGAGGAATTATGGAGTGGGCAAAAACCAGATGTATCTCATTTTAAGGTGTTTGGGTGTGTGGCCTAGGCATTCAAACCAAAAGAACTCAGAAAACCCAAGCTTGATGATCGTGCCATAAAGTGTATTTTTGTGGGCTATTGTCTAGACAGAAAAGGCTACAGGCTAATGGAGATCAGCACCAAGAAGATAATCAGATGTAGCAATGCTGTCTTCGATGAATATAGAGTAGTCATCCCTCACAAATTACAAGAAAGTGATTGTTTTCAGGAACATACTGAGCTGTGGCTGGAGATTCAAGATGAAGGTGAGCACCATGATGACAGGGAACTTTAGGTGTGTGCCATAAATAGGAATTGTTGTAACCATAAAGTAGGAGATTAAAAGGAGGGATGGCCCATTGGAAGTCATCTAATTTTCAAGCATGAATTACGGGACATAATACTCTCCAGGCCAAGATTACGAACAACAGATACTATGATTCTGGTGCAGATGCTTGCAGGTGCTATGATTCTGATGGTTACAGATCGTGGATGGACAGAAAATAGATGCATCTCCATATTTCCGGCCTCTGTTTCTTTTGTTTTAGATGGTCTTCTATTTTAGATCGGTAGTTGCATCCTCTATTTTCTCTACTTTAGATGGTCGGAGGAGATGCTTGAACTCTGTGGTTAACTCTGTGGCGGCGGAAAACAAATTCTTTGGTGCAACAAACTATTTCTGTGGCGGAGGACAGATATAGAAGCGGCAGAAGAACTGCATCATATAATTTTGGGGTAAAAATATAGTAATCTTGGCCTGATGTGTATTACAGACATGTTTAAGGGATATAATGCCTTGATTTTGTGTTGTTTGGCAACTCCAATCTAGCAATGGACACCATACCCTCAAAGATACAGAGGATGAAGATTGAGATATGGGCTTCTATCAAAATTCTCCTACAATTTTCAAAGCTCCTCTTCTACTATTCCAGTTTAATCAACAATTTTACTGGAGTGGAGAGAACTCATGCATGTGCTACCAAGCTATTGCATCTCATTTAAAAAAATTAGTACTAACCCACTGCAGGTTGCCCTTAAATCTGTGCAACACGAGACATGGATGACTTGAGAGCCCCACCAGATCCACCCATGGAGCCCATGATGTAGAGACAGGTATCGATCTATGCCAGAGTTCTTTGGAAGATTCGACACTTCCAGAGGAACACTAATTTTCTGGTCCCCTGTCGCTCCTTTGCAAGACTGCTCTGGGAAGTAGTGCATGAATACAACATGGACATGCGTGTAACTTCTGACATGCTGATTGCAACACAAGGGGCAGCAAAAACAGAGCTAACCCAGCTTCTCGATGATGCTAATGTATGCATTATAGGCAAGACAAGTAACGGTAATGCATAGGACATTAGATTGGCGATTCATCAAGAACCATCGGAATTAATAGAGCTATGCCAAAACTTTAACATGCGAATATATTCAGATAAATATAGTCTATTAAATGTCTTATAGATGTTTGGTTTAAATTATACTAAAATCGTCCAAAATAGGTCAAAGAACCCAGACAAATCTCATGGTGCATGAAAGGCACGTGTGAGAATCTCACACCACTCATCCACACACGGTGAGAGTCCTTAACCTTATTAGTTTATGAAACAGTAGAATTAGCAAGATCTGAAAACATAATAGGCTAGAAGTCAAACTTAGAGATCAATTACACCAACCATTTCCCCATTTGGACAAGTTTTAGCCTGATATACTTGATGACTCTCCCGGTGTGCAAATGGGACTTGTGAGAATCTCACAACCCCCATCCGTGCACGGTGAGAATTAGAATAACTTGAATTCAATCCATTGTATTCAATCAAGTAAAATTAGAATAACTTGAATTTGGACTTCCCAAACCTACACAAAAAAGGGTAGAATGACCTCGGATGCTAATTAATCAGTTGCCTAATAGGGCTAAAGCAACATTGAAGAGTTATTCAGTAGAGTCAACATGAAGCAATGACTGACTAACTGCAAGAACACACATATGGAATCCACCACTTGCACCACAGCAACTGCCACACAGATGCACCCCACCATATCTAGACAGTACATCATCTAGAACCCCGCACTGGTGAATCCAGTGTAAGGAAGAAACTGCAAGCACAAAGAACCGGTCTAAGAAAGGAGCTACTAGACTGTTGGTACATGCCTACCATCGTCCCATACCCGCGGCGTGTATAACCTCACCAGCGCCTATACTTATAGCCCAATTTCGACAAGCCACGCTTGTCTAAGCATGCTTGCATAAGCTCCCTTAAATAAGCACCTACAACGCTTTTCTAGTATAACAAAGATATTGTAACTGTGGGGCATAGCCCCACAAAGGATATCTTGCTTTCATCGGACTGTTGATAAATGTATGGTATCAACAAAGTTTAAATTGAAACGCACTAATTTGCTCCAAATGCACTTTGAAAGGAATCTTTAAAAGATTCTCTAAAATTTCCCAAAAAAGGTCCATTTTCTCAGTCTATTTGTGAAAAGTGTGACAATTTGAACATTTTAGACACCATTTTGAGCTTACATACGAAATTGTTTTACACCCCATTTTGGCCCCCTAGTTACGAGAAATATCAAAAATTTTAAAAATGATAAAAAATATGACATTGAAACAAGCAACAATTGCATTAGAGCGAAAAAAAGGTATGGTTTTCAAAAATTTTCAAAATTACTACAAATTTTTGAATAGCATTGTACAAAATGTACTATATTTGACATTTTGAACACAGTTATATATTTTGCGACTAATTTAGAATGCATGTCATCATCTGACTCGTTGAGACAATGATCCTCGAGCTATTCTTGTCATCTGTCTCACTATCAAAAGTGGATGTTCCTCAGCACTATCTACTGATGAAACTGCATCATCATCTGTAACAACATTTTTGGGTATTTCACCCAACCCACATGCTGACATGTCCGCCCTAAAATGTGTTTCTGACACGATATATCAACCATACGGGAGCTTAGGAAGCATGGCATCAATAAATTTATACTGTACGAGCTCAAGCAGTACACAGAGAAAGAACTCGAGTGGTATAAATTTATACCACCTGTGAACTCAAGCGATACAAATTTATACCATCGCCCCACACAAAAACAGGGGGGGCTGTATAAATGTATACCGAACTTTTTATAAAAGAGAAGCCATGGTATAAATTTATACCAATTTTTTTTTACAAGGGAAGCCACGGTATAAATTTATACCAAGGGCTCTCTACAGAAACGTTTCAATATGAATCTAGTATGATAGATAACACAATAAGATTCTATTAAATGGAACTTTCTTCATGGTTAAAACGTGACGTTGCATAGATATAACATCTATATCGAGGCTAGGAAAACTTTGTGTGAGGAAAACTTTAGGGCTTTGAAAATCTAACAATCTAGGAGTCTCTTGGTGCGGCCAATGTGTGAAAAAGGTTTATTTCTTGGTGCAGAAGAAGCTTTGAAGAAGAAATATTTTTTTTAGGGTTCTTTGTTTCAGTTTCTTCGTGCGCGGGCTTCTTGGTGCTACTATTATAAAAAGTATGTCGTTGTCTTCAACAATGATTATTCTTCTGAGACCACACTAGCTTTTGCAAATTTGTGCCTATTTGTCTATTTTCCATGCGAGGTCAGGCCTATTTGGCTGCTTTTGCAAATTTGTGCCTATCTCACCATATCTTCAGTTTCACTACTTCGTATCAAGTTTGTTTTAAATCAAGTTTGTCTTAGTGCAGCCAGTGTTTCGTTGTTTTTCATTGTTTTGAATCAGGTGGAAATATCACACAGGCGTAGATATAGTAGGGGATTATTTATACAATGGATCTTTGGAGAAAGAATGTCAGAAATATTCGAGTTCTAGATGGTACACAGTTATGGCATTAATTTTCACTCTGCCAACACATAACAACCAACACATAACTGCCATTGACATTAACAACCAACACATAACTACAATTGACATTAATTAACACAAACCATTAACATCCAACATATAAAAATTAAATCCCCAACACATAACAACCAACACATAACAACCATTGACATTAACAACCAACACATAACTACCATTGACCTCCCCCGTCACCCCCCGTGTGAATATGCACCCAAACTAAAGGGGGTTTAAGGGGGATTTTAATTTAAATGGGTTGGACCCAATGGTTGTGTTAATTAATGTCAATGGTAGTTATGTGTTGGTTGTTAATGTCAATGGTTGTTATGTGTTGGTTGTTATGTGTTGGGGGATTTAATTTTTATAGTTTGTGTTACAAAATTTTTTTTTTCCCTTCTGGCCTTAGGGACGCTGGCAGACAAAAATTTTAGAATTCAAACCAGAAAAAAACTAGAATTCATTTGAGGCTTTCATCACCTGTAGCTTTTGAATTTCATCACAATAAAACAAATAGAACATAAGTAAAAGTTACCATAAAGATAGAGCGGATTGATCCCATTATTCTGAAAGTCATAAAGTTTGCAACACCCATACACAAAGATTTTTCAACTGGAATTTAACAGCAGCCTTTGGCCTCCATGGATTCTTGTGGTGAGAAACCAAAGTGGGAAACTTTTCTGCTTGTTAGCACAAGGATCTAGAAGCCTTGGAATTTGCTTAATAATTGCCTCAAAATCTAAAAATGCATAGTAATTTTTTGCAAGCTTCATTCGGAATGAGCCATAAAACAATATCCAATAGCGCAATCCTGTATTAATCAGCTGGTAGGATGTGAAAGCCTACTAAACCCGGCCAAAAAATTACTGTTTTAGCATAGATAACTTAACCAAACATATCCATATCATACACTATCAAAAAGATCTCAGAGAGAGCTTTCCAACGCAATAAAAATCATCTCAAACAAAGCTCTGGATCAAAAGTTATAATAAGAAATGTGTTGCCGGCGGGGAAACTGCACTACATGCGCCCTTCAAGCCCTTCATGTGCCCATTATGCACCACACACACAAAAAGAGGGCTTTTGTTGTGAGCCATTGGTTGTTGACCATTGGAAAAAAAAGGCTAAAATCAATGGCTCTAAATGGTGCACTCTAGATGTACTCGCATTAGTACATCCATTTGAATACATCACAAAATCATAGGAAAACCTTAGTGAAAAGCGTACAAAAACACAAAGAAAACCCCCTGTTATTATGCTACATATTTGAATGGATTCTTGTTGATTTTCAAGAAACATGAAGCTTGTTGGAGGGATCAGAATGGAGGTTGGAAATCTGCCAAAACTTGAAGAATTTATTCACCTCAAATTACTTGGTATTAGTTTCAAAACTGCTTTTGCAAACTCCAAAATCAGTATCTAAGAGCACTAGCAACCTTGAATGCCTCTATTTTCTGTCTCTCCAGCTCTAAATTCAACACTCATTCCAGATTCTCTTTTATCCCTTCTTAAATATAAACTACTTACAGTGTTAAGTAGATTATTCTAGATTATCTTTTGTTAGTTTATTTTATTCCGTAACATTAACAGTTATCTCAGAAGCTTTTATTAAAGGCTGCTTTTATTCCACACGACAATACTTCATATTTTATAACTGTCTAGTTTTATAAGATCAGGGACACATAAACTTGGACTACTACATAGTTTCTTCATCTTCCTGCCGCACCAATTTATGATCTCTAGAATCTCTGACCAGTATGGCCATACGTGTTGGAGCTTAGGCTGTGCGCAATATTGCAACATTGAATCATTTAGTACATGGCATAGTTACATATGTAGAAGGGTTTGGCTCAGGGTAGCCCTTAAGCCCAAATTTTCATAGGTGTAATTTAGAATGTGAGGCGAATCTTAGCTTTTTTCGATTAGTTATGTTGGCGATTTTGTTTTGGGCTTCAATTTGAGTTGTAGCAACCTTGGCGAATCTTTCACCCATCAAGCGAGGCATAATTGCATATTATGGTGGGCAAGCACAAACCGATTTGATTTCAATCATCTTTTAAGATTGATAAACAATGCACCAAAAGCGTAAATACTCCGTGATTTCATATCTCGTATGTTGGAGCCGGATCATGAAATCCATGTAACATGCATGGTCCCTCCCCCCTTTCTCTCCCCGGAGGTAAACAACAATTCAAAAACTCACCAAGAATAGAATTCAGATTAATTTTACATGGTTTTAGGGGGTTAAGAGGCGATTTTAGAATAATTACCAAGAATAAAATTCACATGGGGGAGAATCCAAGAATCCATCATTTAGTGACGTAGGCTAACTTATGAGTAGAGGGAGAAAATTTCGTAGACAAGGTGGCGATATTTTATGGGCACCACTCCTAGTTGATCCTACTCAACAATAGTGAAAAAAAAATGCAAATGTCCAAAAAAATAGCCTTTTGGCGATATTTCGAGCTTAAGGGCTACCCTGGTTTGACTGCAAGATCTTAGTAGTCTCTTTGGCACCCATTTTACTATGTTCTTAAAATAGTTAATGGTCTTTACTTTTGCATAAAGACTTCAGCAAAATACTGACATATAGATTAGTTGCCTTAGCACCTTTGTTCAGATTTACACAGAGTGTTGTGATGATAAACTAGTGGAGAATATGCCTCATTTGGCTGTCAATTTGTGGCTTTATAAAATAGATTTTGGTCCATCGTAAGTAAGGATTGATGAGATCATGGATAGATTAACATGAGCCAAGTATTTTTCTAAGTTGGATTTGCACAGTCTTTATCATTAGATAAGGGTGAAGGAGTTGGATGTGCGTAAGACTGCCATTAGAATTACATTTGGTCATTTTAAAATTTTTGTGATGCCTTGTGGTCTAACAAATGCTCCCGCTACTTTTTCTAGAATAAATAATGAGATTTTCGCATAATGTCTTGATACTTTTATTGAAGTATTTTTGCATGATATCCTTGTGTATAGCAAAACCTTAGGTGAGCATTTGGATCATTTGCATTCTATACTAACTCTGCTCAGACAGCATAAGTTGTATGCCAAAATGTCAAAGTGAGAATTTTCAAAAGCACAAATGGAGTATTTGGTTCACATTGTATCTGCGGATGGTGTAACTATGGATCCCAAGAAAATGGAGGCAATTCAGTCTCGGCCAGTGCCGAAGAATGTATCTGAATTGCGTAGTTTCTTGAGATTGACCAGCTATTATCGCAAATTTGTCTAGAAGTTTGCTAAGATTGCAGTTGCTTTGACTATATTGTTGAAAACTAATGTTCATTGGCAAATGGACAGTGAAACAGCAGCATGCAATGGATATGCTGAAGAGCTTGCTGACCTTGGCACCTATTTTATTGATTCCAGACATGAGTAAACCTTATGAGGTTTACATGGATGCATGCGGTTATGCCATTGGTGCTATGCTCATGCAGGATGGTAGAGTGGTGATGTATGAAAGTCACCAACTCAATGGACTTCCCTTTTCAATTTCATTTTCATGTTGAACATCTTTCTGGAAAAAAATAATCCTGTTATTGATGCTCTTTCTAGGGTTCGGGAAGTGAATGTAATAGTTCAAGGTGAAATTGTTTTGATGTTACAGATTAGGCAAGCATATGATGTGGATGCCTATATTATGAATATGCAGCATCTATCCAAGTTACTTGATGCTTGGGATACCCATGATGCACTCTGGTATCATAAGGGACGTATTTATGTTCTTGCTGTAGACACTTTGCGAGTATTGAGCAAATTTCATGATGCACCTTATGCTGGGCATGGAGGCGAATAGAAAACATATGAATCGCTCAAGAGAATGTTTTATCGACCTGGCCTAAAGGATGATGTGCAGGAATATGTCAAAACTTGTGAGACATGTCAACAGGTTAAAGAAGGTCGAGGCAAGACTCCAAGGCTTTTGCAACCTCTGCCTGTGCCAGAGGAGAGGAGGAGTAAAATATCTATGGATTTCATTGTGAAGTTTTCTCATCATTGCACCCAGTTACTTGTCATTATGGATAGATTGACAAAGTATACACGCTTTATACCTCTGACAAAGAAATGCTAATGGCTTGGCGATGGCCAAGGCTTATATGCAGCATATGTTCCCTATCTTTGGATTACCAAAGAAATTGTAAGAGATCGAGATGTGAAATTCAAAGGGAATTTTTGGCAAGAATTGTTCTCTGCACACTGTTCAGTTCTCTAGTGGAGATCATCCTGAGACGGATGGATAAACTGAGAGAGTGAATTAAAATCTGGAGGATATGTTGAGATCTTATGTGGCCACTCAGTAATCCAAGTGGGGGACTATTTGCCAATTGTGGAGTTTGCTTATAATAATGGGTACCAGCAGAGCATCAAAACTAGTCCATTTGTGGCTATGTTTGGGAAAAATCCCGAGGGACCAGACGCTTGGTCTTGATGGGCTGAAAATTGATGATGCAATAAATATACTTGAAGGGATGGATTTCACACTTGGGTTGTCTCAATTGCATATGAGACAGACCCAGGATCGAGCAAGAGTGCCAATTTGTCTAGAGCCCAGAACGAGCTACATGAAGGTCAGATGGTGTACCTTCGTGTGGTCTTTCCTGCAAATCTTAAAAGGCAAGCAATATTGCCATTGCTAGCAGGAAAGAAACCAAAGCTCTTCCCAAGATACAATAGTCCTTATAAGATTTGAAAAAGTACAACAATGTTGCCTTCAAGTTGCAACTGCCACCGAATGTGGACATTCATCCAGTTTTTCATGTGAGTCAATTGCGACAAGCTATAGGGAAAGATACGAATGTTGTACCTTCTGAGCAACACATGCTGGAGTTGGATAGAATCCCTACCCCTGAAAGAATATTGAATTCCCTAATAGTGCGGATCCGCCAAAGGGACTAAATAGTTTTCCTGGTGAAAGGAAACATACCCCTGAAAGAATATTGAATTCCCTAATAGTGCGGATCTGCCAAAGGGACTAAATAGTTTTCCTGGTGAAATGGAAACATACACCTGTCTTAGAGACGACGTGGGAGAGTCGTCATTCCATGACTCAATATCTGGATGTTATGGCTCAATGGTCTGGAGCTAATTCTTGAGGACAAGAATCGAGGGGAGGTGGAAATGACGTTACGCCTAAAATAATTGATAGACCATTGTGGTGAACTTGCATGCATATTAATGGTTGGCGTAATGTAATATTTCTATGGTGCGATGCCTATTTAATGGTCGTATATTAGATTCGTGCAGCAATTCATATCAGATGTGAAGCTGAATGTCTCTGCTCGGACTGTTGCTTTTTTCATGGTGAGCTATCTGAGATTTTCGTACTTGGCCACGGTATTTGTCAGGTTTTCCCGTTAGCACTGCTCCCTTTCACAATTGTTGTGGAGACGTTATCGCACTTATTTGCTATTGCGATAGCAGTCGAAGGGCTCCTTCAGGGTCTCGGTATGGAGGATGGTACGCAGGAGTGTTTGTAATTAATATGCGAATGACACGTACTATTCTTGGTTGCTAATTCGGTGAATCTTGAAGCTGCAAAATTGCATCTAGATGCTTAATTATCTAGGTTGAGATATTTATTAAAAAGCTTCTTCAGAACCTGGTTCCTGTTGATTGAACTTGAGTATGTTATTCCCGTAAAATTTTCCATGTTTGCTTCCGAAAAACTGAACTTTAGCACACAAATACAATACAGATTCCTCCAAAACTCTAATATTTATTTCAAATATAGGACATATTCCACAAAAATTGTAGTGGATTGGGTGGAACAGGAAGCCACATTCATAGCTGATTTGATCTTCAGGAATTCACAAGTTGAGAATAAAGGTTTGTCGAACTAGGTATTAGGGGATAGTAAGATCCTCTAAAAACTATAAAATTAATGAGCAGTAAGGTGGGCTTAAGGCAAAGGGCTGAGTGGACAGAAGCGTCGTGGAGGAAGGAAACGAAGGAATGAAAGTATAAAGCAAATGGGTAGTATGATCAAAGATGACTGAGTCTTTTTTTTTTTTTTCGTATCAAACATGGGCTCTAACAAAAAGGACTAGTGATGCTTATTGATTCAAAGCAATATTGGAAAAACGAGGTGGTAATGCATGGATGGTTTCCAATCCCTTTTAATTGCGTGGGGTATTCCCATGAGATATGCCGAGACAAATCAATTTTGTTGTTCTATAGTTATTTCCATTTGAATGCAAACTTTTGCTTTGGGTAAGGAAGAACCTGAAGTTGGATTGCTATTTTAAGAATCCCTCATATCTGATTATCATATTTCCCTGACAAGATACACTTAAAGCGATTGAACATCAACATGGGGCGGGAAAAAAAACGAAATGTGGAAATGGACCCTAAGCATCGCTCCATCTATGTGATACATGGTTATTACCCATATAGTGGAGAGTCATTTTATTGTTGTGTTTGTCGTCAGCTACCTCGTTTCATTTGGTATTTGTTATTACCCTTATAGTGGAGAGTCATTTTATAGTTGTGTTTGTCGTCAGCTACCTCATTTCATTTGGTATTTGTATATTTTCAACGCATATAAATCTAACCGCCAACTTCTTTCTAGCTAAGGTTTTTTCAAAATGCATATGATATTTAAATGCATTGATACTTTTGTGAAAACGTTTGGGTAGCAATTATTTAGTTATATTTAATTATATTCACACGAGAGAACACGTCAAATTAGTTTTTGTATGCATGCACCAACCACCCCAGCAATATCAACCACCCGATTTGCAATATCATAGCACTACGTGTAATAGATTGTCGTTAAATTTTCTTAAAATCACATTACAATTTGCTCCACATTCCTTCACATTACAGTATGCTACTAAATATACCTTGGCATAGAATGGGGCATACAACTTCTTCTAATACTTCTCTTCAAAGCAGCCCCTTCCTAACCAAACGCCCTTTTTCTTGCAAAACTCAACTTCAAGCTTATCATGTTGCATCTATAAATAAAAAATGAACCACAAAGGCATAAATGATCGTCTTTTTCAAAAGAACCAAATAAAATACATGCACGACCATATTATAGCAACTAGTGTTGGGCAAATAATGATTATGCAATATGCCTTGACCTCTTTGATGTCGGTCGTTATAATGTGGCACTAGACATAACATGGTTGCAGCGGGTTAAGCCTATTGCAACAGATTGGAAGACTCACCAGGTGACGTTGAAGCATGATGGATGGGGGATCTATTTGCAAGGGAGTCCTTTGGTTGGAGCTTCTAAGATCTTACCATCGCTTCAGGTCGAAAAACTAGTACATAAATCTTCCAATCAATGTTTCCTTCTATTTATAGATGAATGTTATCCTGCTTTTGAGTGTTGTCTAGCTGAAGGACTTCCACCTAGTAGAGAGATTGAACATGAGATTAGTTTAGAGCCTGGATCCAAACCTATATTTCGTAGTCCATGTAGACTATCCATATTGGAACAAGAGGAGGTAAAACAAGTAGGTCCATAAGTTGTTAGTCAGAGGGTTTCAAAGAGTTTGTGAGACCTAGCAAATCCCCTTATGGTGCTCCTGTGATTCTAGTTAAGCAAAAGGATGGTTCAATGCAGATGTCTTGAACAAGATCACGATGAAGGATAGGTAACCCCTGCCTAAGATTGATGAGATCATAGATAGACTAACAGGAGCTAAGTATTTTTCTGAGTTGGATTTGCGCAATGGCTATCATCAGATAAGGGTAATGGAGTCGGATGTGCATAAGACTGCCTTCAGGACCACATTTGGTCATTTTGAATCTTTGGTGATTAACAAATGCTTCTGCTGCTTTTGTTGAAGTATTTTTTGATGATATTCTTGTGTATAGAAGAAGAAGGAAGAAAAACCTTAGGTGAGCATTTGTATCATTTGCATTCGGTACTCTACTTGCTCAGACATCATAAGTTGTATGCAAAAATATAAAGTGTGAATTTTTGAAAGTACAAGTGGAATATTTGGGCCACATTATATCTGCAGATGGTGTAGCAGTGGATCCCACAGCAATTCCATCTTGGCCAGTGCCAAAGAATTTATCTGAGTTGTGTAGCTTCTTGGGATTAGCCAGCTATTATCGCAGATTTGTCTAGAAGTTTGCTAAGATTGCACCTGCTTTGACTATGCTGTTGAGAATGTTGGCAATGGACAATGAAGCAATAGTAGGCAATGTATATGTTGAAGGGATCGCTGATTTTGGCACCTATTCTATTGATTCCAGATATGAGTAAACCTTATGAGGTTTACACGGATGCGTGTGGCTATGCCATTGGTGCTGTGCTCATGCAGGATGATAGAGTGGTGGTATAAGAAAGTCACCAACTCAATGCTGCTGAAAATAATTATTCCACTTATCAGCAAGAGTTACTGGCAATGGTTCATGTGCTCAAAGTCTAGAAACATTATCTCCGCAACAAAATAGGAGTTCATGGTTAATACCGATCATAAACCACTGAAATTCCTGCAAAGCCAGGCTGACGTAAGTCCAAGGCAAGCAAGGAGGTTGGACTTTCTTTCTCAATTTCATTTTCATGGTGAACATCTTCCCAAGAAAAAGAATTATGTTGTTGATGCTCTTTCTAGGATTCGGGAAGTGAATGTAATGGTTCAATGTGAAATTGCTTTGGTGTCACAGATTAGCAAAGCATTTGACTTGGATGCCTATATTTTGAATATGCAACATCTATCTAAGTTACCTGATGCTTAGGGTATCCAGGACGGACTTTGGTATCATAAGGGATGTATTTATGTCCCTGTTGTGGACACTTTGCGAAAGCAATTATTGCGCAAATTTCATGATGCACATTATGCTGGACATGGAGGTGAATGGAAAACATATGAATCACTCAAGAGAATGTTTTATTGGTTTGAAAAGAATGATGCGCAAGAATATGTGAAAACTTGTGAGACATGTCAGCAGGTTAAAGCAGGTCAAGCTAAGACTCCAAAGCTTTTGCAACCTCCTCTGTCTATGCCAGAGGAGTGGAGTGAAATGGGAGTGAAATTTCTATGGATTTCATTGTGATATTCTTCGAACTGTGCATTATTATACCCAGATATTTGTCATTGTGGATACATTAACAAAATATGCACGCTTTATACCTCTGACAAAGAATATTGATGGCTTATCGATGGCAAGGCTTATATATAGCATGTGTTCCCTATTTTGGATTACCCAAAGTTATCGTAAGTGATTATGCTGTGCAATTCATTGGGAATTTCTGGCGAGAATTGTTCTCTGCATTGAAATGCACTCTTCAGTTCTCTAGTTGATGTCATCCTGAGATGGATGGGAAAACTGAAAGAGTGAATAAAATTCTGGAGGATATGTTGAGATCTTATGCAGCCACTCCGCAATCCAGACTATCTGCCAATTGTAGATTTTGCTTACAATAATGGGTACCAACAGAGCATAAAAACTAGCACGTTTGTGGCTATGTTTGGGAGAATTTCCAGAGGACCTGTATCGCTTGGCTTTGATGGGCTGAAAACTGATGGTGCAACTTGAAGGCATGGATGTGACACTTGGGTTGCATCAGTTACATATGAGACAAGCCCAGCATCGGCAAGGGGATGTGCCAAGTTGAAGGAAAGAAATATTGCATTGCTAGCAAGAAAGAAGCTAAAGCTCTCCCCAAGATACTTATGAGATTTTGAAAAAGTACTGTGATGTAGCCTTCAAGTTACAACTATCACTGAATATGGACATTCATCCAGTTTTTCATATGAGCCAGTTACGACCAGCTTTGGAAAAGCCGCGAATGTTGTGCCTTCTGCAGAATACATGGTGGAGTTGGATAGAATCCCTACCCTTGAAAGAAACTTGAATTCCCAGATAGTGGGGATCCGCCAAAGAGACCAGATGGAATTTCTGGTAAAATGGAAATATAGACCTGTCTCATAGGCAATACAGGAGAGTCATCATTTCATGACTCAATATCCGGATGTAATGGCTCAATGTTCTGGAGCTAATTCTTGAGGGCAAGAATCCCAGGGGGGAGTAATGTTACACCCGATTATTTTCTAGACCACTATGGTGAATGTGAATGTGCATGTTTGTTTATAGGGTAATGTGATTTTTCTATGGTATACGGTTGCCGTGGAATATTAAATGGTCGGATGTTCCCTAGCACTAGGGGCATAAATGCGTGAAGGGTATATTTTATACTTTGGGGTGTTTTAATATGTAGCACATTTTAATTATGGATTTAATAATCCCTTTTTGAATTGATGAGCACCCAAATATTGGGTGGCTCACCATTGACTGCTATAAGCAGCTAATTGGCAGCATGAGCTGCGGTAACACGTCAACTGCTGGCCGATTGGATTGCCGAAGTACTTTCTGACAAAACCTCCTGCCATAGAGAGGATGTCACGTGACTTTGCCACAGTGGCAAGAGCCTTCTTAAAGGAGGCAGTGGTCTGTTACAGAAAGACAGGTCGGAAGGCAAATATTACAGAAGAAGAAAGGGAGGCGCCTGAGGCAAGAAGGGAAAAAATTGGCATAAGAGTCAGCCAGAAGGATTCAAAGGCATGGGGAGTTTTATACTAGAACTAGTAGATGGGCGGTTGGCTTATCTTAAGAATTCTGTAGAGATTGGTGAGGTTGCATTTGCCACTAGTATGGGAGTGTTAACCAACAACCCAAATGCACTCGAGGATTTTGGCTGCTTGCAGTTCCTACCTTATACTAGATCCATCGGTGCGGAAATTCTAGACGTATTGTCTAGATATAGTGGGAAGCATCTACATGATAGATGCTATGGTGCGTGTGGTGGATTTTATATGTGTGTTCTTACTGTCAGTCAGTCATTGCTTTATGATTACTCTACGGATAACTCTTATGCATGTTACTAACACGTAGAAGCACGTGCAGGCTATTTGATAGCTGGCGGAACTACTTATATATATAGTTATCTTTATTGTCATCTTGTTAACTGTATACGTGGCTTTCATGTATATAGCTTCGTGGATCTTGGATTCCAGATACAATATTGGGAAGCCAGTGAGAGGCATAAAAGGGGCAATTTGAAAGAACAATACTCCAACTATTAGGAGAAAAAGTAGAAGAAAGGGCATAAAATTGATACTGGGTAGCAGAAATCACCGTCCGGACGTCGCTTAAAGTGCTTAAACGCAGTGATTTTTCAACACATAATAAGCATTTAACGTGCGGTGCTTATTTAGACAAGCACCTGATGAAATATTTTTTGGTTGATTCACAATAATTCTTCACGAAAGTGACTCAAATTTGATCTCCTAATACGTTTTTGCATCTCCAATCTAATGGAAGAGACGGCATTAGATTTTATGAAGCCGTTTGTGAGATATAAAAGTCGTATTTAATTAAAGTGGGACTCATTCCATTCCCATTTTTTTTGGGACCCTGTTAATTTACACAAAAAGAAGCACCCCGACCCGAAAACTGGCCATAATTGGAATTTTTGTCTATTAGTGTGCATCCAAGCTTTTCTTCCAGTTTTCTTGAATAGCGTGTCGAGAACAAGAACAATGCAACACAAACATAGGAATTTCATTACAGCTGAAACCAAAGTTCTAATTGAAAAAGATTCTTAGTTGAACATTTTGGCTCTATTTTCTTAGGTGGGTAGACAATAGATCACAAATTCCAACAAAAATTAAGCAAATTGTTTACTTAATCACCCAAAAATACTAGTTTTGAGATACCTTATATTTATAAATGGGCTCATTACAATATATATTACAGTGGGTGAAGAGACCATAGTGGTGGTATGGGCACAATGATTACACCCTCTTCACATATGAACCACCTAGTGCAAAGGGTGCGTGGAGCTCTCTCCTAGTCACGGAGCAACTTACAGACGCTAGAAATTTGTATGAGGAGTTCCTTTATGGGCCACGTGCTTGTATGTCCAACTGATGTCACCACCCTCTTCTCGGCACCTTTCTTCAATGAACTGATCTTTTCATTGCTCCCAAGCATGTACTATCTGGTCGAGATAAGGACTGCAAGAGACAAAATCAAATTAGTCAAGTGATGCTACATGCAAAAAAATAAAAATAAAACACAGTTCTTAGGGCCATTTTTGGAAAATACACGCATTAGAAAGGTAGCTCAGAGGGAAAAACACAGGTCAGAAGGCCTTTCTCAACTCGCGAGTCGAGAAAGGCAGCTCAAAGCGAAAAACGCAGGTTTTAGGGGTCAGAAGGCCTTTCTCGACTCGCGAGTCGAGAAAGGCAGCTCAAAGCGAAAAAAAACGCAGTTTTAGGGATTTGGGAGGCCTTTTCGACTCGCGAAGTCGAGAAAGGCGCTCAAGGCCAAAACGCAGTTTAAAGGGCAGGGAGAGGTCTTTCGACTCGCGAAATGAAAGGCACCAAAGCAAAAAACGCAAGTTTTAGGGGTTTTCTCGCCTTCGACTCGAAGTCGAGAAAGGCACCAAAGCCAAAAACGCAGTTTTAGGGATTGGAAGGCTTTCGACCATGAAGTCGAGAAAGGCAGCTCAAAGCCAGAAACGCAGGTTTTAGGGGTCAGAAGGCCTTTCTCGACTCGCGAGTCGAAAAGGCAGACAAAAGTTTAAAAAATGCAAGTTTGAGGGCCTTTCTCGACTCGCGAGTCGAAAAAGGCATCTCAGAGTAAAAAAAGGGCAATTTCAAAGCTCAGAGTCCGAGAAGGTCGAAAATGAATAACCTTCAAACATCCTATGTATTTTCTATGAAAAAATACCCTCCCCATAAATTTCCTACGTATTTTCCATGAAAAATAGACCCTCCCCATGTATTATCTAATGGACACATATCCAATGGACCCTCCCCCTTTCTAATGGACCATACTATATAGCTATATGAAGAGGGGACCATTGGGCTCATATTTAGCTATGTAAAGAGTAATGCCTAATGCACATGTAAATAGCAATATATGCACCTATAATGCACATTATAACCTATGAGAGCCTATTAGACCTATGCATTAAATCTATTAATATGCATTAGACCTATTAATATGTACTTGTCCCCATTTTGTGTCTTGAACCTTCAAAATAGGTTAAACAAGGTGTAAATTATATCATGATCTTCGCAAAGTTAAATTTTTACCTTAGAATAAGAATATATGCCTAGAAAACGTGCACCATGGGAACATAATGTTTAACGTGTGAACATAGTAGCACACACATAAAAAGAGGAAATTGGGGACACGTCAAAATATAATCCTATATTATTAGCATTTATTTTACACTTTCCTTTTCAATCTATTATTTTACCCTTTTTTTCTAATACCCCGCCTTTTTTTCCTGCCCATGCTTGAATTTTAAAATCATTTATTTTACACTTTCTTTTTCAACGTATTATTTTACCCCTTTCTTTCTAATACCCCGCCTTTTTTTCCCGCCCATCTTTGAATTTTAAACTTTGGTACATACCTTTGAGACAGAAGTTCATTTGTACCGCTTGGAAGAAGCTCCCAACGCCATAGCTCCCACCGGCTTGCTCCGGAGTCCTGCCATCGTGGATACCATCATCGGCTATGGCGTTCTTCAGGCTATGGCAGAACCAGGCCGGCTGCATCATGCTAGATATGGCAAAAAAACATTACATGGATGGATAAGATGAGGATGGCTTTTTTTTTATTCCGCTCATATGTATCTCCCGGAGTGTTGGATCTTTCCTGTTGGATCTTGCAGCTCTATTATAAGAATGGGCATCCGAAGTTCGATCCGAAGGCGGAAAGGGATACGGAGGAGGAGGAAAGGGATACGGAGGAGGCGGTGGCTATGGCGGAGGTCCTGGCTATGGAGGATCAAGCGGAGGAGGCTATAGGGGAGAGCCGGGCAAATTCCGGGCAAATTCTGGGCAAATTCTGGGAGAGGGAGGATAATTGGAGGATAGGGGTGGAGCTGGCTGAAGGGTCTGAGATAACAGAAGGATCGCCAAGGAGCAAGACACTGTCGTTATGTAAGAGATAGCTAGTGAGGCAGTAAGAAAATTTTCCATTAAGGGGAGATGCTTGGGAGATGAAGGAAGGGGGGGTCAAGCTGAATCCAACAAGCACTCCCCACAAAAGGCCCTCTTTCCGTAGCAGTTCCGGTAAGCGTTATAGTTGTGGTTGTGGCTGTAGTTTCTCTTGTCAGGTGTTTTTCTTCGAGATTGAGATTGTGTCCTAAAAAAGTCCCAAAACCGCCGGGCCCTTGGGAGAATACACCACAATCGGTCGAAGAGTTCAGCGATACAGAGCTTAATGCTGCAACTAGAGGTTACAACGCCACCATGTTTGTGGGCAAAGGGACTTTTGGCACTCTCCGTCGTTGAATCCCCACAAGCACTCTCCGTCGTTGTAGCTTCCGTCCCCATATGACTAGCGGTATTTGCAGCTCTCAGACCCGGAGCAATTTGTCTCAGGCAGTGGCCCGCATTGGGCCGAATCGCATGCAATTGTCGCGAAGGAAGTGGACTGTGCAGAATCTAGCACAGTTGGAGGGCATGATTCGCACGATGTGCCTGAACATGCTGTGCACTGGCTGCATTTGAACCAGATTAGATCGCTTCCTGTGTCCATTATAGCCGTGAATTTCTTGGCCGGTGTTCCCACCTCCACCTCTATCAAATACTCTCCCACAGCCGGGCAAATTCTGTACAATCCGGTTCTTAATGGAGCAATTTGAATTGGTTATTCCAATTCTCGACTCACTAGTGGAGAAGAGAACAAGTAGGGGATTTATGTTTTCCAATTCTCGACTCACTAGTCGAGAAGAGGAGAATGCTTTATATTTTTTTTATTAGTTATTTATTTAATTAAATTAATTAAATTATTTATTAATTATATTTTGATAATATGTATTTTTAATCTCAATGGATACGTTCCCTTGCCCCTTGCCCCTTCTTCTCCCTTGCCCCTTGCCCCGTCCCCCTTGCCCCTTCTTCTCCCTTGCCCTTGCCCCCTTCCCCTTGCCCCTTCTTCTCCCTTGCCCCTCTTCTCCCTTGCCCCTCTTCTCCCCAGCCCCTTGCCCCCTTTCCCTTGCCCTTCTTCTCCCTTGCCCCCTTCCCTTGCCCCTCTTCTCCCTTGCCCCCTCTTCTCCCCCCCTTTCTCACTCCCGTCTTCCCCCCTCCCCTCCCCCTTTCGATCTCACCTCGCTCAACTTTCTCAACTATTTATTTGGAAATTCTGTAAGAAAATATTATGAACCAGTCCTTGTTATATGATGTGAAATTTTGATGTCAATATGAGTCCCATTTTCAGTCCGAGTCCCAAAATTCAAGATTTGTCCCACTTTAATTAAATACGACTTATAAGCTTTTCCCTTATAGATACCAGAAATCGTTTTTTAGCTTTTTTCACTATCAATCCTCTATGGAATGATCTGAAACTTGACCTCCAAAGACATTTTTGCATCACGAATCCAAGGAATAGACGGCATCAAATTCTGTATTGTAGTTTGTAAGATATTAGGCTTTTACGGTAAAATATCAGAAATCGTTTTTTGGCCTCTTGCGGTGAAAATACTCAATGGATTTAACTGAAACTTGGTGTCCTAGGACGTTTTTGTACTATGAATCCATAGGAACTGACGGCAATCCATTTCGTCAAGTAGTTTATGAGATATTGGCTTCTACTCTATGGCAACCTTGATCGAATTTTTCATGATTGTGCTCAAAATATGCACAGGTAGAAGCTGCAATTTCATAAGGATTCTTAGTTTTGGATGCCGATTCCAATGAGCCATAGCTTGCTGTATTTGGTGAAGTAGATCAAATGCCACAAATGGAGTGTCGCTGTTGTTACGAAGCATCGGGCTCATATCAAGAAATTTTAGCCGTTGATTGATTTTGACGGTCCTAATGGTCCAGGTCTTCTCATAGTGTCCATTTATTTACGTGCTTAGTATGTGCTTCGCCAAAAATTGTACCCCACTAGCAATTTTGTACCCGAAAAATCCTGGAGATCTCGAAAGGAGAGAATTGATGGAGTATGTGGTTTGGTCATACCCTACCTTTAGGGTATTAAAGAGTGGCTAAAATTCGCTAAATGGTAATTTTTTAGATTTTTAGTCAAATTTTGTGGCTAAAGTTAATAACGGTAATTTCTAAGGTAATTTAGCCATTCCAAAAGGGAAAAAAAAATTAGATGCCTAGGGTTCAACCGAGATTGGCTACAACATGGCATGTTGAATCACCTTCTCTGAAGTTGATTGGCGACACCTTGATCAATTCAATTGCCATTTTGAATCTATTCATGGACCTCTTTCATTTAACTATCGCCATTAGCTATATCAATTATGCTTTGATGGATATTGAATTTGAATCTATAAGTTGTTAGTTAAATATTATGAAGAATGTTAGGTTGAGCATTAATAGTGACTCTAAAGGGCTCCATGTATCAAGTTAGCCATTTGGATGTATTTGCAACTTAAATATGTGTATTCCTTCAAATGGTATCGTTTGTTCCTTATGAATTGTACTTTGAACATATGTGTTATCATTTTGTAATAGAAGTATATTGAATAAGTTGTCATTGATGTACTAATGAGTGCTCAGAATTTGAAGTTAAATAGGAACATTCGCCAACATAAGAATTTCATATCATATAAATTTTACATTTTAGCCAAGTAGGAAGATAACTAAAAGGCTTTAATTTATCAAATTTTGCCAAAAAAACAATCTATGAACTTTTGTTTTACATAAGTTTAGCCAACCTTAATTTGAATAGAAAAACTTTAGGGCCCTTAAAATTTACCCTGCCCTACTTCCATATTGCAAAAGACAAGACACACAAGATCCCCAAGAGGGAAATGGGCAAAGCCACGAGCAACCTCCATGCTATAGCATTGTATGAAAGTAGATAATATTTTGTCCCTTGTAAATTTCGTGGGCTTTCTCAGCTGATTGTTTGTAAGTATTGTAAGAAAATATCATGAACCAATTATTGTTGTATGATATGAAAATCTAATAGTTTTTCAATGCAAAACTTTGTTATTTCTGCACGAGTCCTATTTTACTACATGAGGCCCAAATGATGGAATATGACTCACTTTTACAAAATAGTCCTTTATATATAGTTGCATGCTCAATACTGTATTTGTTGCACACAACTGCAAAAGAATATTGCACCTTGACTATTTTTTATACAAAAGAATATTGCACCTTAGCTATTCAAAATGTGCCAAGTAGTCCACAACGAGCTTTCAAGAGCCTTTGTTATTTCCAATGCAAGACATTTTTGCCAAAGCCCGGCAACATCAGCCGCCCTCACTAGTGTTATATGAACCAAAAAGCTCTCGCCAATAACAAGAGTCCAAAGACCGAAAAGGTCGCAAATGGACATTAAGATGTAAATTCAATATTCTTGCAACCATGAACGTCAAACAGGGTCAAAATACCAAGAATATATGTTATTACATGCACATCCATAGTTTGCTAGTCCATCACATCATGTGGAACCATCAAATTACACTACTACATGATGTAATATCCTCCCCCCCCAAAAAAAAAAAAAACCAAAAAAGCTATATAGATCTAAGATGTTAAAATATGGTGTCATTCAAGAGCTCTTAACAACCCCTAAGCCCCCCAAGGTCCTGTTGCAGTAGGCTACTTTGTTGAGGGCTATTCATAATTTGTAACTAGTTGATCTACACTTGTTCCCTTAGCGGATGTAGACATATAAATGCATTTTTTCTCTCCTCTAATTGTATTCTCGTATATAAATTGAATCTTCTACTGTAATAATGGTATATAACATATTCTAGATAGTAGATCAAGTTGATCCAAGTTTTGTTTATTTAGAATATAAAGTAGTTGATATATAACACAATCAAATATGCATCTTTTAAGACACTAGATCAAGTTGGTTCAAGTCTTATTTATAGGAAGGACAGAATTAGATGTGCATCCCATAAATCATGTGAACATGCTACCACACATAATAGAAGCAATATATTTAAATTGACTCTTCAACTGTAATGGTGTATCTTAAGTATTCAAGATATTAGATTAAGTTGATTCAAATCTTGTTTGTTCGAATATAAAGCAGTTGACATATAACAATCAGATATACATCTAATAATACACTAGATTGTCTCATTTATAGGAAGGATAGGATTAGATGTGCATCCCATAAATCATGTGTAGATGCTACCTCAAGTTGGTTCGAACCTCATTTATTATGTTGTTTGAGAAAGGGCATAATCAAATAGTTCATGTTCTTTTTAGTGAATTGGCTTTTTTGCTTCTAGATCAAGTTGATTCAAGTCTCATTAATAGGAAGGGCACAAGTAGAGGTGCATCTATAAATCATGTGAAGATGCTAGTTCAAGTTGGTCTTTGTGGACGTTAAAATTTTCCATTCTATTGCACTTCACTAGCATTTATGAATATTAAACATATCATGTTGATATGCATAGCATTCTTTGCTAGTTAACCAAATAGAGGATTGAAGGTGCTAAATTGGTTCCAAGTAGATTTCATATATGTAGGTTTTGTTATGTAGACTTCATTCCAAATAAAACTTTGAACTACAAATATAATTAAAAATATGAAACCAAGTCAATGTATATAAATTTTATTTCATTAGTATTTCATTCTTGCATTAATAAAATGGAATAACATTTTGTAAGGGGGAATAGATGTAGGGATGGGTCTTCTAGGGCCTCATGATTGGCATTAGCAGAAGCATGTCTAGAAGAGCCAGACCTACTTTTCTTTTCAAACTGGAAAATTGCCAGACTCGGAGCCTATATGTTGCGTCAGCTATTGAAAGATTCTGAAGGACCTAATGTGTGAAATTGCGGGTCCTGTCTTTGAGGAATAGAGATCTTGTTTTCGCGGAAAGTGCCCCCAATTTCGTTTTGTTATTTGTAAGATTCTATATATCATATATTCATTTTATTTATTTTCTTACTTATGATGCAAGTTAAAGTGCTACTTATCTTTATAGCCAGATTGGCTGAACCTACCGACACATTAAAATTTAAAAGATGACAAAAGCAGATATAGATCCTCTAAGTGCGTAATTATAATTTTTTTTTTAAATAACCAACTCATTACCCACCTTGTGGGGTTTGTAGTTACTGCTAAATCACATGGATTACGCCATTTCGTGGGACCTTAGTTATATTTCCATTGAATAAAGACCAGCATATCTATTTGACAGTGAATGATCACTATGCGATATCATATGTATCTTGAAAGGCAGTGTTAAATGAATTTAAAGTGATGATTGAAAAGGGGAAAAGCTGTAACTCGTAATGAACATCAATGTAGTAATTTATATTCTTATTCTTAATTGGGCATATTGAAGGAGTGGACTCATTATTCTCCTTCGTGTTTGGATGAAAAAAGATTTATTTTTCTAAATATGATAAATTGAACTAAGAGTGTATTTTCATAATCATAGAATGGCAACTCATCGTGCATATCCTAAAAACACAAGTGAACACATATTTTATTCAATACAGATTGTGAGCCATGTCAAATGGTTAGAGGAAAATTGTGAAGCTCTATATCAACATAACTCACATGTTTGTTGCATTCTTTGAAAGGTCAACTTCGTCGTGGATATCAATGTTCCCATCATACTAGAGAAATTAAAAAAAATTGAAGATAGGATAATCATATATAAACGGTTAATTTGCCATGGCCATAATCAAAGAAGTATAAGTTGTGTGTATTTATTTAAGTCTTTAGTGAAACAAATGCTTTTGTCCCTACTCTTACCACCTTGTACGGGGGATTTTCATATCTTTTTGTCCTTATTTGGCATATAGACAAATCAATGAGAAAGTAAGGCATCAAACTCATATTCCTTGAAGCAAAAAGCATACACATGCACTTCTGTGTTTCATTTGAAATATGAAGAAAATATGGATGTGCAAATGCCATGATAAAGTCAACGGAATCTAATCCTCGAGCAAGCACATAAATAACAACTTGTTGACCAAGGACCATTTTTGTGAAGCACCCACCACCACATGCACATGATGAGGGCAGATCATGTCGAACCTCTTGTGTGCTCCACATAGAATCTCAAATCCTTGCCTAACTTGTTATACAATCCAATGGACCAAGAAATGGACAACCTACCTTGATCCCATTTTGAATGCATGAAGTTTATTTTACTAGCAGCTGCTCGAAAAGGATACTGATAGGCCAATGTTCAAGTCCAAACTGGAAATGTTATAGCACTATATGTTGCGGAAATCCAGCGAGCTTAGGTGGTCACGGGTCGTAATGACGGAAAATACATGGATGATTCTATGGCAGGAGGAACGATGTAGCACGTATTATTTTGTGTAGCACATATTATTACAGAATGCCGATAAGGATTCCATGGTGGTTTCTCCAAGTGTTGGATGCTCATAGACTGGCTGTGAAGGTGCAACTGTAGTTGCTGGGAAGATCTATGGATCAGGCTCTAACGGGAAAGGGAAAATTGCATCTGTATATTAATCCCTTAGCAGCATTATCACATATTCAATCCTCTTCTACTGACATGTCTACAGACATTGGAGCTTCAGGTGTTTCTTCTTCTCAACTTCTTGTCCCAGTCCTCTCTTCTCCTGTTGTAGTTTCAACTGCGGTTTCATTGCAAGACACTACGGTTGCGTCTTCTTGTATTGTGGATGATGGAGGCTCAAATGCACAAGGACTGGTGCTTCTCACATATATTGGCGGTTATGTTGGAGGTGGGGGACTTGGCACTTTCAACACATAATGGACGTCTTTCAGGGCAAGGAATGCCTCATGCATTGGTTAGAAGGAGCTCTGGATCATCAGCATCTCCAACATGAGTTGGAGGTTATGTGGCACCTTCTTGACAGGGTCTTGCGAGAGGGGCTCATCCAACAAATGTTGGACGTACTTATGGATGCCATATCCATCCTGCACGTGTTGAAGTTTATTTGTCCAACGCATGCTGTAGGTGCTCTAAGACAAGAATATATTTTTGCCATTACCGTGCAGAAGGGAAAAAGAGATCGTGTCAACTTCTGCTTCCATGCTCGCATCTTTTGTTGTTGCATCCTCACCTGTAGTGACTTCCACCCCTTTGAGGTCATTTGATATTGTTGCTCGAGTTACAGGTATTTGTTTCACTAAGTGGATGTGCAAAGGATTGCTATCTCCTACCAAATCCTCTCACATGATAGAAGCTATATCCACCAGGTGGATAATAACCAGAAGGAGGTGACGTCCTATCTATAGCAAGCAAGCCTCCATGAATATCCAATTTCCACTAGAGGGGATATTTTATGAAATGTAGGAATGTTCCTTTGAGTACTTTGGGTCATCAGTTGTGCATATTAGTCACGAGGTCCATCAACATCATGTGGAGCAGCTTGGATACTCGCGGGTGTGCCACTTCATTGGCCCAATTTTAGACTTGAAGCATATGGGACCGTGGTTGTCTAGGCATCTTCATAAGTTAGAACTTCTAGCTTATCAGTCCATCAAGCTCATAGTAAAAGGTCACCAGTGTTTTCTGCTCATGTTTGATTCACCTGAGCCCGCCATCCAACTCATGGAGGCCTTTTTTTGTATCAGCAATACGTTTCTGGTTCTTTTCCAGACAAACTAGATGCTGTACATGCCCCATTTTGGATTACCGTTGAGGACTTTCCCCGGAGATACAGGATTCAGAGTTTATTAAGGCCAATGCAAATGAGTTTGGGTTGCACCTTCACCACTCTACCACGAATAGCCTTATCAAGATTTGTATTGCGAGATCCATTGATCGTGATTTGCCTCAAACTATTGTTTTTCAAAGTGGAACCATGTTTTTTCCTTTGAAGCTGCGATTAGCATCTCAATACTTGACACCTGCATTTGTTGCTCCTCGTCCTGCTCCTACGGCCCCAATGCCTGTGAATGTCTCCCAAAAAACTTGCAGCCTATTCCACTGCCAGTCCATCTGCAAATTCTTCTTTGCATGTTCTTGATCAGTGTATGCAAAGATTGCAATAGATTTTAAGGATGCAAGAGCAAGCAGAAGAAGCTCATAGTCAATACAAAGATATGTGTCGTTGAGGTGTCCACCCTCTGCTTTTCGCCAACCTCGAAAGCTAGAAAAGGCTGTAACTTTGAAGTGTCTCAGCATCTACCACAACATGATTCGCCGAGCACTTCTCCTCCTATCAGTTCCAATCATAGTCCTTTCTCACCTCAATGGGCTGACATGTTGAAGAGACTAACTGCATTGCATCGAACCAAAAATATGCCACTCTAAAAGCATAATGGTGCTCATTGATCCAACCTCTTTAAAAAAAAAGTGCAATTAGTCTCGTGGAATGTTTAAGAGGTGGCCTCTCCCTCCTTAAGGGGATTCAAATAGTCTTTCTATCTTTCTAAGCTGAATCTTCAATTTATATGTCTGCAAGATCGCAAATGTCATAAGGAAGATGTGTTAAAGCTTGCAGATATGATCGGCTGATGCTTCAATGTGTTGGTGGCACTAGCTGACTCAGCTAGTGCAGGAGTTGTCATAACTTGGGAACCCTCATTGCGTCACTTTCACTAAGGTGGATTGCTTTGGCTACTGGGCTTTCATTTTATGGCAGGAAGATGGGGTCTGATATAGTCTTGTGAATGTATATGCTTATAATAGGCAAGGGGGCGTCACCCTGTGGAACCTGTCAAAACCACGTGCATTAACGGGAGGGGGCAATTTTTTACCCTTTTCCGTACATATACTAGGGGTCATATGGGTTTTTGGATATTCTTCTAGTTATAAAACCATACGGAAAGGGATCAAATTTGCCTATTAGAAACACGTATACTAGGGGTTTTTCGGCTATTGTACGCACGCAGGTGGCATGTCCCATATAAAGAAGGTGGATCCCCCGGGATAATAGGTCTCATCAGAGAGCTTCATTATGGATATCTTTATGATTCAAGATACATAATTTGGGCGAGGTCTCGTGGATTCTTGTAGGGGACAATATGGTTGAAGTAGAAGAGGATCGAATAGGAGCCACTTCTATATTGTGTCTAGGTTTGAGCATCAGGAATGACATTGCTTTCTCCATCACTGCAACCTATCAAAGTTAAATTGTGCTTTCATTTGGTGCAATAGTTAGATTGATGGAGGTCGTGCAAGCTCTCCATTGGATAGGGCTTATTGAAATATGTAGATGCAGTCTTGGCATTCCTAGGTCTTTTTTGGTCTTGCCTAGAGACAATTGAGTTTCAGATCATCATCCACAACTCCTTTTGGATGAACCTTTGCCGCAACGATGTTGGGGTGGACTTGCTTTCACTTAAATGTAAAATTCTTGAAGGACGCGGACTTCCAAGAAGCTTGTAGGGGCATTTGGACTATTGCCTTTCAACCAACGTCGAAGGATAGGTGGCATAGTAGATGCACTCACAGTGGTCAAATCTTTTGCTAAACAGTAGATCCCCGACAATCCGTAGCGGTGCATCATGCTTTATTAGATACTTTTCCCTCAGTTGCTCGTAAGCACCACGCTCTTTCACAATTGGAGACGTTATCACAGTTATTTGTTATTGTAACAGCAGAGGGCCCTTCGTGGTATGGAGGATTATATGCAGGAGGTTTGTAATTAATATGCAGATGACACATTCCTATTCCTGGTTCTATGAATCTTGAAGCTGCAAAATTTTACTTAGATGCATTATCATCTAAGTCGAGATATTTATTAGAAAGCTTATTTGGAACCTGGTTCTAGCTGATTGAACCTGAGTATTATTCTCGTAAACTTTTTCATGTTTGCTTCTTAAAAACTGATCTTTAACACACAAATACAATACAGATTCTTCCAAAACTCTAATCTTTAACTTAAATATGGTATGTATTCCACAAACGTTGTAGCGGATTTGATGGAATTGAAAGCCTCATCCGTAGCTGGTTTGATCTTCTCAAAGGAACTCCAAGTCGAGAGTAAGGATTTGTCGAACTGGAAATGGTATTAGAGGATAGTAAGATCCTCTAAAAACTATAAAAACAACAAGCAAGCAAGATTAAAGAGTCCAAAAACATAGAACAAAACTGCAAAAAATTAGTAACAACCCTCACTTTATTCTCAAGTTGTGTCAGCGCGTTGAACAGAAAACTTGTTGAGGTCCAATTTTGGCGTCGGATGAAGTGTCACGATCTTGGACTAATCCGTCGTCATATAAATTGTTTTCGTATGCGGAGATCAGTCTCTTTCTCAATCATTTTTCAGCAGGTTATAGAAAGCTCACTTTTCTGATATGTATGTCTTGCAATAAATGCTATTTGTATTCAATTGAAGGATACATTTGCATCAGCTGCAATAAAGCATGGAAGGACGCCAATTAAAGAGCCATTTGTAGATCACGAGACAGAACAAATATCATGCAGGCATCTATATTGGCAATGGTTTACTCTATAGATGTTTGTGTTTGATTCATGACAAGATGGACCAACATAAAACTTTTTTGCCAAAGCTAGATCCTTTGCCCAATTGCTGTCAAAACGCTTTTTTTCCATGTGAGAACACAAGAGAGATGGACCATAGAAGGAAAGAGGTACTCTCCATCAGCTCCTATTTTTGATGCTTTGATGGATGATCAACCTCTTGCCTACCAAAGGCAGATAACATACCCTACATCAAAAATATCAAAGGAAAGAAAAAGGACAGTTTCTAATACATGAAAAACACCTGCCTGAGGAACTATGTGTGTTCAACTTAATAAATGTTGGAAAGAAAACAATAACATATGGATCTTTGGGGCAATGTCATACTTAACAGCATTAGGAATCTTCAAGATTGTGAAGGTGGGGTTCATGATAGTTGGGCACATACATGATGATATAGATGGCTTCCTTGGGACTTTCTCTATTAAAATTAGGGGGGAGAACGTGACTAATCTCCCTGAACTTATGATGTATTTGAGAGTTATGTTAGCCCTAATTCTATGGCCTTCATGGCCAAAGAAGTTGTAGATTGGAAATCATTTGTGGTGGGATAATTGTTGGAGGGTAAAGATCAATTAACATGGCACATTAGGCCATTCAGTTCAAGTTCTGAGTTAGAGATAGAATACCAATCATGCAATACAAATGGAGGCATTGAAATGCGACAAAGGGGCCCTAAGGATGAAGTACTTCTTCCCGTTGGCGAGCCAAAACCACTTTCCCTTTTCAAGAATATTAAAGACTCTGGCCAGCTAGTGAAGGAGGGCATCCAGGATTACAAAACACACTCCGAGGATGTTTGTGAGGGAAGGCACATATCGTCACTTAAAAAGAATCACTTGGAATCCCTAATCAATTTTCGGGAAACAGTCATGTCATGTTTAGAAACAGAACAGTCATGTGTGGCAAAGTCAAGAGACGGTTCTTGCCAGAGACTCGGTGGGTGGGTTCTCAAGGAGCAAGTACAGCTAAGAAAGTTTGTCCCAAAAATGGCTCCAAGTGGTTTAGGAAGCAAGGCATCAAAGCCGAAGTGGTTTGACCTTCCTACATAGGATCCTTTCGAGGACATCAAGGAAGGCTATTTTGTGTTAGTCAAGCCTGATGATGAGGATTGTCCAATATGGTTAGGGATGTCACCACCACCATGCCTGATGGGGAGGAGTTGCATCCTGTATTCCAAGTTCAATATTGGAAACCCGTTGGGCGGCTTAAAAAAGGCAATTCAAAAGAACAATACTCCAACTGCCGGGAGAAAAAGTAGAAGAAAAATCCTGGAGATTTTGAGAGGAGAGATTGGTGGAATGTGTGGTGTAGTCATACCCTACATGTGATATTGCAAAAGACAGGACACACAAGATCCCCAAAAGGGAAATGGGCAAATCCATGAACAACCTCCATGCTATAGCATTGTATGAAAGTAGATAATATTATTTGTCCCTTGTAAATTTTGTAGGCTTTCTCAACTGATTATTTGTGAGTGTTATAAGAAAATATCATGAATCAATTATTGTTGTATGATGTGAAAATTAAATAGTGATGCAATGCAAAACTTTATTATTTCTGCATGAGTCTCACTTTACTACATGAAGCCCAACTGTTGGAATGTGACACGCTTTTACCAAATGGTGCTTTATATATAGTTGCTTGCTCAATATTGTATTTGTTGCACACAACTACAAAAGAAAATTGCACCTAAGCTATTTTTATACAAAAGAATATTGCACCTTAACTATTTGATGCGCCACGTAGTCCACGGCCAGCTTTCAAGAGCCTTTGCCAATCCCAATGCAAGACATTGTTGCCAAAGACCGGCAACGTCGGACACCGTCACTAGTACTATATAAATAAAAAAACTCTTGCCAATAACAAGAATTTAAAGACTGAAAAGGTCATAGAAGGACATTAAGATGTAAATTCAATATTCCTGCAACCATGAATAGGACCAAAATATCAAGAATATGTGTTATCACATACACATCTATATTTTGCTAGTCCATCACATCATCTGGAACCATCAAACTGCACCACTAGATGATGTGCTCCCTCCCCCCACAAATGGAAATCATCATTGTATTGTTTTATGCCTTCACTTGTGTGATAAAAGCTATACAGAACTAAGATGTTAAGATTTGGTGTCATTCAAGAGCTCTCAACAACTCCTAGGTCTTGTCGCAGTGGGCTACTGTGTTAAGGTCTATTCATAATTCGCAACTAGTTGATGTACACTTGTTCCCTTAGCGGATGTAAAAATATAAATGCACCCTTCCCCTCCTCTAATTGTACCCTCGTATATAAATTGAATTTTCCACTATAATATTTGTATATAATATATTTCAGATAGTAGATCAAGTTGATTCAGGTTTTGTTTGTTCGAGTATAAAGCAGTTGATACATAACACAATCAGATATGCATCTCATTAGACACTAGACCAAGTTGGTTCAATTCTTATTTATAGGAAGGACATGATTAGATGTGCAGTTCTATTTCCATATACATATTGACTTTTCTACTTCTAGATATTAGATCAAGTTGATTCAAATCCTGTTTGTTCGAATATAAAGCAATTGATATATAAGAATCAGATATGCATCTCATGAGTCACTAGATCAAGTTCCACTTATAAGAAGGATAGAATTAGATATGCATCCCATAAATCATGTGAAGATGCTACCTCAAGTTGGTTTGAATCTCAATTATTATGCTGTTGGGAGGGCATAATCAAATAGTTCATGTTCTTCTTAGTGAATTGGATTTTTTTCTTTTAAATCAAGTTGATTCAAGTCTCATTAATAGGAAGGACACAAGTAGAGGTGCATCCATAAATCATATGAAGATGCTACTTCAAGTTGGTCTTTGTGAACGTTAAAAGTTTCCATTCTATTGCATTTCATTAGCATTTATGAATATTAAACATAACATGTTGATATGCATAACATTCTTTGCTAGTTAACCAACTTGAATCCTAGATCATAGAGGATTGAAGGTGCTAAATTGGTTTCTCTGAGATTTCATATATGTAGGTTTTGTTATGTAAACTTCACTCTAAATAACTTTGAACTACAAATACAATTAAAAATATTAAACCAAGTCAATGTATATAGATATTTTCTTTTTATTTCATTATTATTTCACTCTTGCATTGATAAATTGGAATAACATTTTGTATGGGGGAATGGAAGTAGGAATGGCTCTTCTAGGGCCTCGTGATTGGCATTAGCAGAAGCATGTCTAGAAGAGCCAGATACTTCCGTTTTTCCACAAATGGAAACTAGAAAATGACAGACTCGGAGCTTACCCTGTTGAAAGATGCCCAAGGACCTAATATATGAAATGAGTTCTATTTTTTGAGGAATAGAAATCCTATTTTTACGGATTGAGGCCCCAGTCTCGTTTTGTTATTTGTAAGACTCTATATATCATATATTCATTTTATATATTTTCTTACTTATGATGCAAGTTAAAGTGATAATTATCTTTATAGCTAGATCAGCTGAACCTATCGACACGTTAAAATTAAAAAAAAATGATAAAAGTAAATATAGATCCTCTAAGTGCGTGTTTATAAATTTTCTTGAATTTAACTAACTCGTTATCCACCTTGTGGGGTTTGTAGTTACTGCTAAATCACATGGATTACGCCATTTCGTGGGACCTTAGTTATATTGCTATTGAATAAAGATCAACATATCTATTTGATAGTGAATGATCAATATGCAATATCATATGTATCTTGAAGGGCACTCCTTAAAGAACTTAGACAAAAAAAGTTGTAACTTCTAATGAACATCAATGTAATAAATTGTATTCTTATTCTTAAATGGATATATTGAAGGAGTGGACTCATTATCCTCCATCTTTCGATGAAAAAAAAATTTGTTTTTCTAAATATGAATAAATGAGCCAAGAGTGTATTTTCATAATCATAAAGTAGACAACTTCATCGTACATATCCTAAAACACAAGCGAACACAAATATTTTATTCAATGCAGATAGTGAGCCATGTCGAATGGTTGGAGGAGAATTGTGAAGCTGTATGTCAACATAACTCACATGTTTGTTGCATTCTTTGAAAGGTCAACTTCGTTGTTGATATCAATGTTCCCATCATACTAGAGAAATTAAAAAATTGAAGACAGGATAATCATATATAAACGGTTGACTTGCCATGGCCATAATCAAAGAAGTATAAGTTGTGTGTATTTAAGTCTTTACTGAAACAAATGCCTTTGTCCCTACTCTTACCACCTTGTATAGGAAGATCTTGATATCTTTTTGTCCTGATCTGGCATGTAGACAAATCAATGCAAAAGTAGGGCATCAAACTCATATCCCTTGAAGCAAAAAGCATATACATGCACTTCTGTGTTTTATTTGAGATATGAAGAAGATATGGGGGACCATTTCGTTGTAGGTTCTGGATGTGCAAATGCCATGATGAAGCCAACAGAATCAGATCCTCGAGCAAGCACATAAATAACAACTTGCTGACCAAGGACCATTTTTGTGAAGCACCCACCACATGCACATGATGAGGGCAGATCATGTCGAACCTCTTGTGTGCCCCACACAGGATCTCAAATCCTTGACTAACCTGTTAGACAATCCAATGGGCTAAGCAATGGACAACCTACCTTGACCCCATTTTGAATGCATGGAGATTATTTTACTAGAAGCTGCTCGAAAAGGGTACTAGGAGGCAATCAGGTAGCACTGTCAATGTTCAAGTCCAAACTGGAAATGTTGTAGCACTATATGTTGCGGGAATCCAGCGAGTGCAGGTGATGTCACGGGTCGTAATGACGGAAAGTACAGGGGTGATGTTGTGGCAGGAGGAGTGATGTGGCACGTATTATTTTTGTGTGTGTGTGTGTGCGCGCGTGTGTGTTGGGTATATGTATGTATGCATGGGAAATACGCAAAGTAAAACCAGGTGGCAACAAGAGATAAAGGCGAGATACGGCGAGATACGATCCGAGTATGTATGGCGGCCGATTTTTGCGGTGATAGATACTAGAGAACCTTATTCATGGAAAAAGTCGGAGATTAGAAAGAGGAAACTTTTTATTATTTTATATATCATTTTCACGATTTAATAAAAAAAAAAATTAACATGTAGACGTGGAAAAATGAAATCTGACAAAGCAAAAATAACAACAAAAATGCAATGACAAGTTTTGAAGGCCAGGACCAGGAATGTAGATGCCAGCCGTTGATGTGATGGTGGGGAATATTTGGGCCGTCTGATCAAGAAACAATATACTTGTCGTATCGTACGGAATACCGGAAAAGATTTTGCCGGGAAGCGAGATGCCGGCCGGTATAAATTTTCGAGATCGCCGGATTTGGGGCCTGGTTCTGTTTCGCCGGAGTAAAGGCGTGGCCGATCGCCTTTGCAGGGAGGGCAAGATCGTTCTTTTCTGCTGCCCAATCGCGTCGTGACCAATCGTGAACCTCTGCTGGGGCCGATCTTTTCACACAGACCACAAAAAAATCCACGTTCTTACAGCTCCATTTCTTATTCATTCTCATCCCCCCTTCGATCCGCCCTCCTTGGCGAATTGGGTTCTCCTTTCCGTCTCGGATTTGATTTTTTTTGCTCCCAATTCGCTTCCCAATCGAGATTTCACCATGCTGGACGGGCCGCAGTTTTGGGACGAAGCTCTGGATATGGCAGACGGAAAGTTTAACGACCTCTCTGTACAACCGGCCCCTGTTGTCCATGTTCTTGCCGTTGATGACAGTATTGTTGATCGGCTTGTGATCCAGAGGCTTTTGATGGCCTGTTCTTATAAAGGTGAGACATAATCTAAGTTCTAAGTACCATAGATTCAAATTTCTTTTTAAATTTTGGCCTGCAGAATCTGATTTGTGACATGGGTTGCAGTTACTGTGGTGGATAGCGCTTCCAGGGCGCTAGAATTCTTGGGTTTAAGCAATCCTTCTAATGCTAATGTAAGACTCTGTTTCTTAAATCCCTCCCTTTTCTAGCACACGCAAATTCTGAAATTTGAGGCTCTTTATACAGGGATTGGATGTCAATCTGATTATCACAGATTATGGCATGCCTGGAATGACCGGATATGATCTTTTAAAGAAGCTCAAGGTGTGTTTTCCTCAAACATCTATAGATTTGCGCCTTGAATCTTAAAACACAGAACTTGTTCGAAATTTTTACACGTTATGCATTGCAAAAAATTCAGGAAACCTCTGCATTCAAGGAGATCCCAGTAGTAATTGTCTCATCAGAAAACGTCCCAAGCAGAACGAACATGTAAGTATTCTTTAGAATGTTCAAAGTTTTATCGTTTTTGCGCATTGATCCATATGGGTTCTTTGTTTTAAGCTCTGATTCGCTTCATTTTGCCGAATGTTTAAAATTTGGATGAAACAGGTGTTTGGCAGAAGGGGCAGAAGAATTTTTAATGAAGCCGCTGCAGAAGTCAGATATAGAAAGGCTTCAAGACCAGATTATTGAACCAAGGGTCCCGTACATGATGCAGAGCTCAAATTTGAGAAGGAAAAATGGATCAAATGGTGTAAATCATGCGTCCTGTGATGCCATAATCAAAGCCCCGCTTGAATCCTGCAAAGAATCATCGCGTTTTAACACAAATTCTCCCCCGAGGCACAGGAGATTATCCCTGGACAATTTACACAGTCCATATCCCCAACACAGGGCTCAGGCGGCATTTTATGCAGAGATTTGAGCGCAAAATTCAAGTTTTTTTCGGATTTATGTACAGGTTTTTCTGCTAGAGCATCAGACACAGAGGAAAGCGGGCCAAAACCGAGAAATTCTTCGGCATTTTGTGCATTAAATGACCCAGCAGCAAAACCCAACAAGCAAATCGGCCCAGATTGGTGAGAATAAGATTGATTGGTGATTGCTTGATTTACGAGGTATGTTCTTGGAATTAGTGAGACAGACACAGAACCTGGGCGAATCAACAAATTTTTTTTTTGGCAGCATGGCCACATTTTGACTATGAGATACGATGATCAATCTATCTTATTTTATGTTCAAAAGTAATAATGGTGCTACCATATGAGACACGTTAGGGCATTGGACATTTGTAAGTTGTAAAAAGGAAAAGAGATTGTGTATACATCATAGGCATCAAGATGGTCCACATGTTCATAGTAGAGGCTCCAAGATGGACCACATATTTATCAGTATTGTTGCTACAACCAAAACCATTGTGGCTTGTGGTCCCTAATACTAGAGCAAGACATAGGATGCTTTAGGTCTTAATGAAGACTATGTCTAAAGAAAATATAAAAAGACAAAAAAGGACACACAAAATAAGAAAAGAAAATAAAAAGAAATAAGAAGACGAAGAAGCAATTTTTACGTCATGCCACACCCTCTGCCAAGCGTGTAATTTTTTCCTCGTATATGCACACTGAATTGCCTCTGGGACCTAGCAGAAAGGAACGTAAAATCTAAAGCACTCGTTCTAGGATAAAAGCTTGCTCACACTTGTAAGTTTTCCATGCATAGGCATAACTAAAAACCAAACAAAGACAAACATAAAAACTAGTGCTTCAACGAAGTTTCCAGAAGAAGAGCTTGCCCGGTTCTATAAATTCTATTGACTTTGGATTTTGACACGACTATGAAATCGAACATTCCATTTGTTATTTGTAATGTTATATAGAGACAATGTCTACATTCTCTTATATATCTTCTTAGGCATTTAGTCTTGTGATGAATAAGATATACCAACTACTTGCCAACACCTGGCTTTGTGACTATGGACTAAAGAATTGTAATGTCCATCTAGGTCACGAATTGGACGATTGAGAAATTAATTATGACAATCGCGTTTATAACCCTACGAAAATGCCTTAAGCTCTTAAGAAGTCAACAAGATCTTTGAAGATCTAGATGCATTATATTCAATGCATAAGTCTAGGTAAACTTGCATTCTTGACGAGGACATAGAGCTATAGATAAAGGGGAACACTAGCAAATTGAGAATGCAAATTAGTCGGGCATGTGATTCATGTGTCATCATAAAGGTATACAATGAACTAGTAATAAACAAATACCTGATTAAATTTACTTTCATATTTCGGCAGGGTCATCAAGTAGGCTACCTAAGTCTTTCTGGGAAGATCACTCGAGAAACCATGAAGCAAGAATGAATTCATTTGAGAAATCTAGTTTTCTCGATTGGCAATAGAATAGGTTGCCCTATCAGAACTAGGAACTTAAGACGATGGTTTTTCTTCTTCCTCTTTTAAACTAGAACATGCCTTGCCTATTTTCCTAAGGTCTTATAAAAGATTGCAAGAAATGACAGACTTTATCGTCATGTGGAAAAGCTATATTACATTTCCCTTGCATTACATGACTCATGAGGCTGTATCACTTGAGAATAGAATAGACGACACACGTTCCAAGAAACAAGTTGCTTCAACATGTAATATACAAGAAGTTTTTGCTTGGCATTTCAGAACGTAATCTCCATCTATATCTTCCAACTAAAGTTAAGCTTTTCGTCCTCGTGCCAGTGGTAGTTTCTCGTGCTTTAGGATCCCCGTCGTGCCAGTGGAAGATAGTATTTTTATTGTGTTGCACGTAATTGTAGAGCCCGATTAGTCCTGCTTTTAGAGAGAAAGTACTAGTTTGAAATGGGCAGAGAACTATCCTTGAGATCATGAGGCCATGTAGTGTATAGTTGATATGTGAATCGAAAAAGGCTGGTAGGTATGGGGGACATTTGAGTTGGCATTAGGACCAATTTGTGAGCCCAAGAAGGCCAAAAGGCATGAGGACTTTAGTTTGCCATATTTGAATAAATTTCTATTAAAGATATTGCAATTTTGTACTAGATTTTAGGAATTAATAGGGGAACACGACCACGGTGGCCATTCATTTGGATGCCTTGTGTGTGTGTCTTTGGTTGTCGGATCAATCAATCAAGACGGATCTTTGACATGCACATGTCTAAAAAAGGTGCAAATAGTTTTATGCTTTGTAGCCTTGCGGCAATACTTAGCTGCTGATTTAGGTTGTTTACATGGGCAATTCTGCTAGGTGCTGGTAGACGGATCTATAATAGGATAGTGCCTATTAGCTTATGCACAGTATAATAATGATTGGATATAGCTAGCTGGATAGTGCACTTACAGAACTGAGTTGCGCCACATATATGCGACACATCGAAATTGCAGTCAACAGGTCATTTCTTAGATCCCAGAAAGAAATAAACCAGTTCAAGGTCCTAGACTGATAGCATCATAACACGGAGCATTGCATCATCACATGATCTGAATGATACTTCATCCAAAACATTAAGATGCAATGTGTAATGACGAAGTTAAAGAGTGATGTTACTAATATATACAAATGGAAATTGAAGGATGTAAAAGAACATGCAAGATTTTAAGCTTGTTGTCATCGAGGGTTGATATCTGTAAACGGTTTGTATGCTACACCCTTGTTTTCTTCTGACAATTGAATACCTCTCAGATTCCTTGCTATTGCAAGTCAATGACTTTGATACAATATTGCATTGATCTAAGCTAGAGACTTTCCGGCTCCTTTCCGGCTTGTGATGAATAAGATATATCAACTACTTGCCAACACTTGGCTTTGTGACTATGGACTGAAGAATTGTAATGTCTATCTAGGTCACGAATTGGACAATTGAGAAATTAATTATGACAATCACGTTTATGACCCTATTAAAATGCCTTAAGCTCTTAGGAAGTCAACAAGATCTTTGAAGATCTAGATGCATTATATTCAATGCATAAGTCTAGGTAAACTTGCATTCTTAACGAGGACATAGAGATATAGATAAAGGGAAACACTAGCAAATGAGAATGCATAGTCTGTTGGCATGTGATTCATGTGTCATCATAAAGGTATACAATGAATTAGTAATAAACAAATAGCTGATTAAATTTACTTTCTATTCTGGCAGGGTCATCAAGTAGGCTAGCTAAGTCTTTCTGGGAAGATCACCTGAGAAACCAGGAAGCAAGAATGAATTCATTTGAGAAATCTAGTTTTCTCGATTAGCAATTGTATCAGATGTTGTGAAGCTGAATGTCTCTGCTCGGACTGTTGCTTTTTTTCATGGTAAGCTATCTGAGATTTTCGTACTTGGCCACGGTATTTGTCAGGTTTTCCCATTAGCACTGCTCCCTTTCACAATTGTTGTGGAGACGTTGTCGCACTTATTTGCTATTGCGATAGCAGTCGAGGGGCTCCTTCCACTACAAGAGAAAGGTGCTCATATCGTCAGGTATTACGTCGAAATTGTTGACACAAATGGGATCTTCTAAACTCCATTTATTGTCATATCCTTGTCACTATGCTGACGTAGCCACAAAGTTATGACAAGAATGTGTCATGTTCATTTGTCACAAAGTTAGACACAAAGGCAATTTCTAGCAACACTGCAATGACGATGTGTCAAGATGGCATTGATATTGTTATGGACATTATAACAAGTTTATTACCAACATACTATCAAGTCATTTGGCATCATAGTAACACAATTGTAGTAAATGGTTGTGGGATATAATTTTTGACATTTCAACAAAATTGTGACAAGCTAATAACAAACATAATTGAATCTATTTCCTAGAATTGCGTCAAATTTAAAACTCAAAAACTGTTCAACTTTGCACTCCTATTAAGTCAAGTCTTGTGTGAAAGGAGACAATAAATTTTAAGGCTCAAGTTTGTCTACTTTGCATCATCTATTGAGTCAAGTCTTTGTGTCAAATCTAGTAATAAAAGAAACAAGGAAGTTATGACAAAAAAATAATCAATCACCTACGAACACAACCAAGATATTTTGCTAATAGCATCTCTCTCAAAATTGCCCTTATTTAGAGTAAACAGAACGCTTTTTTCCAAATTGCAAGAAGATAAAGTGTGGTACAGAAAGTTGAATGATTTTTTATTCATAATCATTATAAAGTTTTAACAATGCTCATAGGCAAAAATTACATGCTGAAAGAACTAAGCTTCAGAGACTATCATGAAGGTAATAGTTTAATCTTCTCCATCTCCACGGTCCTCTTCATGTTGTGGACTGCAACAGATGCCTTCATCGATGCCATTCTTCTCTCCGCTACATTCTCCCTTGTTCTCATGTTAGCCACATTTAAGACATATCAAAGTTCTCAAATTTGAAGATAAGAAAATGAATATATGTACTGCATGTTTGGCCTGTCTACAATGTCCCTTAAAACACAACCATTTTAGCATGCCTATAATATCTTGATCAAGGATTGGCTGCTCACTATAATCATGCCACCTAAGTCATTAAAATTTCAAAACTTAAAAGGTAACAAAACCACATGACTCCAAGCGTAATAAAACCAGACTAGTTAAAAATAAACTCTTTCTTACCTCTTCTTTCTCTTCCTCGTCAGATTCACTATCAACATAGCATACAGTTGGCTGCAAAATCTCAAGAATTAGAGGTTTAATAGTTAGAAGATGACTGGCTTGAGCAAATAAACGTACAGTCTTAATTTCATTCTCCATTTTTGACTTGGCTTTGAAGATAATCCCCGGGCTTTTTCCCTTGACATAATCGAGAGCTTCTATGCTGAAAGAAAGAAACATATAAATTCAAAAACCTGCTCCACTGTTGATGCAAATAAATAAAATGAAAGGCATCACGTCTGATGAACTCAGCAAGCCAAGATTTTTCATGTAGCTAGGCTGACCAAAACAATGAAGCTGCAGCAGATCATATAGCAAGTCTAAAATAGTTCCAATTCTCTGGAAGCTTATCATCCCAATGAGCAAGGACCAAAAAAAGTTGGTTGTCAAGGCTCTGAATATTTTGGCCTATGTTATCAAAGGTCTAGGAAAACAGTTTAATATTGAGGGTGTAATTTGAGTGATTTCTACCATCAACCAGACAAAAAATAAAGCCTTAAGACCAGCGACCAATACATGAATAACCCTGCTATCCTCATTTATATCTAACTGTTAACTCTGACAGTAACCTTGGTTTGTAGAACAAGATAGATACTGAAAACAACAGCAGAAACTAGTAAGAGCTAATTAACAGACATGAATTAAAAAGTGCGCACGCCACATCATCCTATCGCTTAAAGAACATCTCTTTCTAAGTGGATAAGGAATCTCTTTCTGTAACATAGTTTTTAATCAAAAATGACTGACCTTTTTCGGGACGAAGCCTTTTGCTACCATTCTCTTTCTAAAAGCTTCATATCCCCCTTTATCCAATATTTCTTGAATCATATCATCCGTCGGCATTGAGCCCCAATCTTGGAACTGCATTTTCAATAGAATCGGCCGGAAGAGAATCAATAGCAAATAACAAAATATGAGAAAGCAAGGACACAAATGGTAATGTAGAAGGCTTGTACAATCTGTGATTTGGGTGCTGGTTCACGAATGGTACATTTATGTCAGCATGTCTATCTAGTATCTTAGATTACGGATTTGTTAGAGTATGCAATCTGTCTATCATAGATATCCAATCTACAAAATATCTTCTAGGTGTAGAACATTAGCTATTGGGTGGATTAATACCCTTGATGTATCAAGAAGTATTGAACTGCTAGCAATTTGGGTGCTGTGGTCACTAGTGCTGGTTTAGGTAATGCTGATATAATTGGCTATGTGAATACTTTTTTAGGCAATGGCTGGAAGAATCGTGCAACACCATTGGCACGAAATAGAGCTCTCCTCTCTTCCCTAATCTCTTTCGTACTTAGGCTTGGGCTGGAATAGCTTTGGCCAGAGTAGATGCTGCTGCACCAAATGCTGCATATACATCAGTCAATGATCCATTAGGGATTTTTTGAGATCATAAAAGGGCCTTCTAAGAACTGCTGACTAAGCTATATGAACTACCAATCAGAAAACAGAACTGGTAATCCAGTCAGCAAAACAGAATGGATCACATTTTCTAGCATAAGTGTTGATAGAAAAGTCCAAATGAGCTCTCGTTTGGTAGATAGATCTCATTGAGATCTTTCCAACCTTGGTGGTTTGCATATCTTTTAGCCCCGTAAGATAGTAAAAAATGGTAAAAACCATATTTTTTGGAGTTTTGACAATCATAAGTGGTTAAAATATGTGCAAAGCACCTAAGGTTGGAAAGATCTCAATGAGATCTATCTATTGCACTAAACGAGAGCTCATTTGGACTTTTCTATCAATAGTTATGCTAAAAAATGTGATCCAGTGAGTTAGTTATAACAGTTTTGCTGACTGGACCCGTCAGGCTCTGATTTCTGATTGGCAGTTCATTTATCTTCATTTGGCTTAGTTGTCATGTTTTGAAGGCCCTTTTTTAATCTCAAAAAAACCCTAATGCAGATCAGATTTAAGGATCATTGGATGACCCAACATAGGATCTGTGTTTCATTGTTTTTCCAAATAATAAGCAAGGAGCAATTATTAAAGCATCACATTAAGGAGGAATGATGAATGCATCACATTAAGGAGGAGATTTAGTGCATAAATATAAAGTATCACAACTGTAAATACCTAGTGTTGGATAATGCAAATAAACTCTATAACTTGTTAATACAGATGATGTATTATCTTAAACAACATAGGTAATCGATTTGCTTGTTCTTTCAGGGGTATGTGGCCAAGTTAGTAAAGGCTGCATATAAGAATTGGGAAGCAGCTATTCCACATGAAGGGATAAATCCATGAAGGGACACCGAATCTATTCAATGACTCTGCTTGGTTTTGCTGGAACTTGCTTAGTTGGGGACCTCATGGCCTTGGCTGACGGAGTATCAGCCTATGGTGCAGAAATAGTGCATGGCCATAAAATAGTGCAGCCTATGGTGTTCCTGCAACATTGATTTGTGCCAGAGTTGATTAGTAGGTTGATGGATGATAAAGGGTCTGCAAGACAGTTTGATCTAGAAAAAGTTCCCTATTTCCCAGTTGAAAAAAGTCTGTATTTCTTTCCATGATATGCCAGAAATCTCCATATGCAAATGTTTCTGGACCTAGTGGGTAAATCATAATGCTTGCCTCTAATTTCCTAAGCAGCAAAAGATGGCAACTAGGTTCCTGAGTTCTGAACACTTAAAAGAGCACAGGAGTTATGATCGTGCAGCTCAATCACCGGCAAAGTTGTTAACCTCTGGACCTCAGTTGGAGACTCCAGGCAGTATAGAAAAGGAAGTCTCAAAACAAGGCCTACAGGATGCTCTCTTCTTTCCTTCTGATCCAACTTCAACAGCTCGGAGGGCTGCCCTAAGTGGAGAGTTGAAGTCAACCGAAATTTCAAATGTGCTTGAAAACAAACGAAACCAAAACCAAGAACTATTTTATGGTGAACAGATCGAATTCCCATGCGAAGCTAATAGCAATGAAGGAAATATGTATTCTACTTCCAGCTCACAAGCTAGCTTATTGCAAGTACAACAAATTTTGGTGAATGGACTGCAAAATGCACTTGAATCTGTTTCCATGGAAAGGGTTTTTTTGGACAGTTGTTTAGGAAAATATAGTGAGAAAATAGTTGCATCAGATAATATCACCACTTCACATTCTTTTAATACTGATAAAGATGTGGCTCTTGATGTCGAAAAGGAAGTGGAGGAAGGTGGCAAGAAATCTCGTTCTGAGGTGCAAGATATAGAGATGGGCAGACAAGAAAAAGATATTTTGAGCTGTCACTTACTGGGACAAATGCATTCAATCAAATTATCGAGCATACACCTATCAAACGAATGAAAACAACCGAGTCATACAGAATGAATGGGCTACAAAGATGCCAGCCAGAAGTACATTGCCAAAATTTCACATTGGATAGTGATAAAACGAGGGCACAACATGATTCAGCAAGTGCAATGAAATTCTTAACTGGTGTAGCAAAACAACTGATGCTTGCTAGTATATTCTTTAGTCATATGATCTAGATTCTCACCTCTATGGCTACATAGAATTATCTAAATATTATTTTTTAGATGTGGCAACTTAGGTAACTGAATACAAGTATCTTGTGGTTCTTTCTCTATCCCGACTTTCTCTATCTCAGTCCTGTTTAGTCTGTCTAGTTTCTTCATACAAATGACGGATGAAGGATCATATATCAAAGAGAAAATGGATAATGGAAAACGTCCACTGTTTAAAATTTAGGCATGTGTAAACTGCAATTCTATTGATTTCTTGAATAGGAGTCCAACCAATGCCAGAAAACACACTATGAGGTGTGCATAAATCCAAAACTGATGATAGGCAGTCAAATGTTATTTGGTTGGAAACCGGAGCACAAGACTGAATCCTGTAACAAAGCATCTGCTTTTCAAGTCAGGGGGGAGCAAGGCTGTCTACTGAAAGCCCTTTTACTTGACCGCTACTGAAAGCCATGAATATAGATGCAGACAAACAAACATAACCTTATACTACCTATTTGGGACGAAGAAGCAGATCCACCTGTTTTTGCGACACGACTAAATTGAGCACTGGATCCAGTTTACTAATTGTCAAAAATCGATAACAGAAACAGAGAATACATAAATAGTTATGACACCACGGAATAAGGTGCAAGAAATTATGTCATTCTAAAACTGAAGTATAAACTGCAGAAACTTACAAATTTCGTTTTAATTGACATGAGTCCACCGGAACCAGTCTGTTGTCTCTTTTTTCATTGGGCAGCCGCATCCTTTTGACGCTGATAAACCTTGTCACAACTATCTACAAAACGTTTCCAGGCTTGTTCATCCACTTGCATTGGCCTTACTGCATTTCCAGCACGAACATTCCTTCGAAGATTGTCCCTATGACAAATTCATGTTAGAACAAGAAAAATAATTTCAAAATAGAATAAAAAAATGAAAGAGAAGAGTTAAACTAATTCCTCACCTCCAATGTCTCCATCTCTTCTTCAAAAATCTGATGATGTCCATCTCATTCAAGCCACCACCAAACTGCTCGTAGATATATTTCAAGGTCTTCTGGAGATAACGTGGTTTTATCTCTTTGAAATGCTTGTCCACTTCCCTGCAATACATTTTCAAAGCATCTCCAGCTTTCTGCTCAAATTCCCTTCCAGCTTCATCTCTCAATAACTCTCCCTTAAAAAACAAACCTGCAATATGAAAAATAAATAGCTTGTTAGCAATAAAGAATCAAAGAAGCATGTACCTAAAGGGGCATGCAAGCCCCTGCTACTATTTACACCCTATAGGGTGTAAACAATGCAGCCCCTGTCTTACTATCAGACATGTATGCTACTGCAGGAATGTAAAGAAAAGACATAAGAATGTAAAGCTCTTTTAGATGCAGCAAAGACGAAGGCTTTCTTCTCTTGAGGCTTATATTTGCAGATACTATAACCAAGCATCTAGGAACATAAACGTTTTCAAGAAAATGTCATATCCTAAAGAAATTACCTCTGAATTTGATAACCGTCGGAATTGTACATTATAAGATAAGTCAACGTCAACCACTTGTTTCTCAAGATCAGGGGAATCAGAATGTTCATTATCAGAGCCATTGTCCTCAGAAGAAGATGATGAAGCACTCAAGACAACATGTTTATTTAACATAATAGAGCATGATTTTCTTTTAGCACCTTGCTTTGAAGTTTCACCTTCTTGCATATTACATGAACTAGTTGAGCTTCGGCGCTGTTTCAACCTGGAAAAGAAAGTAAAAATACAAATACATCTAGTTTTGGAAGATTTAACCATAGTTAGGGAGCAATAACAGATTGACATGACAATGACTGAAACTAAAAAGACAGTTGAAAAAAAGCAAGTAGAAAAGGACATAAAAGAGCTTTGAGATTAATAAGCAACAGCATTGTAGAATGAAGGAAAATGGAACTAAATCATTTTATCTTTCCTTTCCTTTCTCCCTCATTTCGAGATGCTTACTCTTTCCTCCTGAATCCTCATTTTGCTTCCCAGATGGCCTAGATGAGTTCTTCGAAACATCAGTAGCAGAATTTCTTTGAATACGTTTCTCCAACTCGCCCATCAGAGCAGCCAAAACATCTTCAGGAATATCTGCAAGGTAACTTTGAAGCCTTTCTTCTTTGGACTCCTCCATTGAACGACCTTTGCCCTTGCCAGATCCATCAAACGACCCTTTGCCCTTGCCAGATCCATCGGACAACACTGAGAGAAAAACAAGGAGCAATAAACGCTACCGACCCTGAAACCCTAAATTAAAAATTTGTTTCTAGAATCTTGCTTTCTCAATACTTACTGATGAGGAATGTGGCGATGGCGAATGCAGCTGGGATAAGATCGAGAATGCAGTATCAAGATTTAAGGTGCCCGATCGCGCCATTTTCTTGTTAAGCAAACCATCCATTTTTCTGTTGTTTTGTTGGAATGGTTAATTTTCGTTAGGAATTTCTCCCTCCCATTCCCTTTTTCCCCCTCTTTTTTTTCTCGCCCCTTTTTATTGCTAAAAATAAGCGACCATTGGCAAAGAGTGCTAAATAAATATACCATTGGCAGAATCATGTCACCATTGGCAAGGAATGCTTTTTATTTTTTATTTTATTTAAATAGGACTACGCAATTTAGATGTGTCTATTGTCTTTTTTGATTGGATAATATATAGAGTAGTCTCATGGTCAACATAGATTTTATCAAGTTAGGGCTTGGATTTTAGACCATCATTCTCTATAATTAGGTAAGTTTATCTTTAAGCTTGACCTCATGTGATGCTCATGCATTGATCAACTTGGGATCTTTTCAGTGTGAAAGAGGCTCCATCTCGTTGTCTTAAGGAACATGGTCTAGCTGATTTGGAGGTGAGAAACAATAACGTACCTAATTGTCTCATTTACTAGCTAGAGAGCTTGTACTCTTATAGTGAATGCCTATGTTTTCCTTATACATCAAGATAACTATCTAAGTAGACATCAATTTATCTTTATTTAAATAAACCACTGAGCAGGTTAAAAACAATGTCGAGCTCTGGTACTAGTGGCAATGTCAGGGGTATTTGCTTATCGCATCGCTTCTCAGCAAAGAGTGCTAAGTATACCAAAATAAGTGACCATTGGCAAATAGTGTTAAATATACCATTGGCAGAATCATGTCAACATTGGCAAGGAATGCTTTTTATTTTTTATTTTATATAAATAGGAGTACGCAATTTAGATGTGTTTATTGTCTTTTTTTATTGGATAATATATAGAATAGTCTAGCGTGATGCATTACTTGTTTATGTTAAGTTGTTAAACTCTCAAAGTCTCATGGTCAACATAGATTTTATCAAGTTAGGGCTTGGGGTTTAGACCATCATTCTCTATAATTAGGTGAGTTTATCTTTAAGCTTGACCTCATGTGATGCTCATGCATTGATCAACTAAGCAGGTTAAAAACCACTGAGCAGGTTAAAAGCAATGTGGAGCTCTGGTACTAGAGGCAATGTCAGGGGTATTTGCTTGTCGCACCGCTTCTCAGCAAAATCATCTTCTTCTTCATCATGTGGAGTCTTATCAGAGTCATCCTCCCCATCATCTTCATCATCTCATCAGCCAAATAGGAAAAGAGCAAGATGAGACCCACGCACAACTTTCTATCTCCAACGGCGCACTTGTTGGTGCAACAAATGTAAAGACAAGATTAGTCGTTCCTATCAGATTCGTCAACAACATGAAGCAAGGTTTGGTCTTTGTCAAACTCGACCAAGCCAACTTGATGAAGGACATGACCTCGAACAAGATGAAGAATGCGTAAGTTGGCTCCTATAATAAACAATTTTTACTACATATTTGCCTAGATATAAATGTTTAACTATTTTATAAATAATTTAGAATTTGCTTTATCATGTACACACATCTATTTTTATTTTCTTTTGTTTTGTTATAATATTTTATAGTCTGATTCTATGTTATGTAGCTTATATAGTCCTTAGATGAAGTATCTGGTGCACAAAATGCTTTCATTGGTGAGGAAGGCATTCATAATACCATTACAGATTTCTTTCCAATAAGCAATGAAGCCAATGGATGTGGAAATGATAATGACGCACATGTGAGTAATGTTGATGACAACTCATGTAAGGAAAAGGCATCATATCTTCATGACGAGACAAGCATACCATTGTTTCCAAATGCTCGTGTTTCTCGCCTTGCCACTTGCATACTTATTCTAAATCTCCAACACAAAGTTGGTTGGAGCAACAACAGTGTGTCTGAACTTTTCAGGTATGTATAGGCAAGTCATTTTTTTATTTCATGTACATGTGGAAATTATAGAAGTATGACTATTCCTTATTTTTATAGCTTGCTTGATAAGATATTACCAGATGGACACTGTCTTCCAAAATCTAGGCGGGAAGCTAGAGAGTTATTATGATATTTTGGATTGGAGTATAACATCGTGCATGCATGCATTAACGATTGCGTGTTATTCCGCAATGACTATGCAAATGAGAAATCGTGTCCAAAATGCAAGGAAGCACGATATGAAGAAGGTAGGAAAACAAAGGTGGCACGAAAGGTATTACGTCACATGCCTATAATCCCTCGCCTTCATCGTATGTTTCGATCATCATCACTTGCTGAACTCATGGACTATCATGCACGCCATCGCAGTACTGATGGAAAAATGAGGATTCATGCAGATGGGGCCTTGTGGAAGCAGATTGAAGAGAAATGGCCCATATTTGCATTGGAACCTCGCAATATTAGGCTTGGGCTAGGAATTGATGGTGTTTGTCCATGGGGTTCTAGATCATCCTCACATAGTGTGTGGCCCGTGGCTATTATAAATTATAATATCCCACCATGGTTGGCGACAAAACCCGGCTACACCCTGTTGACTTTGATTATTCCAGGTAAGCATGTGCATATAGTTCTATATACAATATATATTAAGCATAAAATGGAATATTGTAGGAAAATATAAAGTTTCAAATATGGACATCTACTTGCAACCTCTAGTAGAAGAACTTGAGATTTTGTGGAAGGGAGTGCGTATGTATGATATTTCTAAATCTCCACATGACTTTACATTCCACGGGATGTTATGTTTTACTCTTCATGACTATCCAGGTTTTTCTGAAGCTTCAGGTGTGCATGATGTACTAATTGCTATTTACATCAATATTTATTTATAATTATTCTATTGATTTACCTTTTATTCTTATTGCAGGTTTGCAAACAAGTGGTGCATGTGGTTGTCCTTCTCGTGGGACTAGTTTAACATCTTACAGGTCAAAGCATCTAAAAAAGCAGATATATATCGGGCATAAGAAATATTTGGCAGACGGACATCCTAGGCGCGGGTCTGATGAGATGCCAAAGCCAAAGCGATGGACACCAAAGGATTGGCTGGATGCTTGGCAGCAAATGAATCTCAATGCAAACTATTTGACTAGTTATGAAGATGCAAATGCAAAACTTCCTCCTGGAATGAAGAGGTTATCTATATTCTATCGGTTGGAGTATTGGACAGACTTGGAGTTGGTCCATTTACTTGATCCTATGCACATTTTCAAGAATGTTGCGCATTCTCTTTGGCAGCATTTAATAGGTGAATGGGAAACCTTGGCTGCTAGATTAGATCTGAAAGAGCACAAAATAAACAAGGTGCTGCGCACGGAGGGTTGCCCTCAGTTTCCCATGGGTAAAGTGGCTTAAATCAAACCGTGTGGAATCAAAATTTCTACTTCAGATCCCCCACCATATCTGTCGACTCAATATTTAAATTAAACTAGACCTCACTAATCAAACATTTTTGGATGTCAGGTCTCAGGCACATTGAGATTGAATACAACTGGTGACAACAAGGTCGTGAAGCGTGCAATGCTTGCAACAAGGTAGTGTCAGATAGTCTCTGCGACACGTGCGGGAACGACGACATGACGGAAGAGTTAACAATGTTCGGTGACATTGACACTGCATCCAAGACGCTACATGTCAAAATGGTAGGAGCATTGCTTGATAAATTTGTTGGTTATCCATTAGGAGGCGCATTACCTACAATGAAGGCAGATCCTCGAAGCCGGGGTAAATGCACGTTTGAGCTCAACCACGGACTCCAAGTTATTACCTTCAACAGGGCCTAGGCTCAGAACTCGACCCATGCCTTTGCATTTTTAAGTAGCTTAAGTTTGCTTGCAACTTCCATGTATTCATGCTATTAAATTCTTAGCAACCTTCTTTAATTTATAATATCCTCATATCCTGAACAAAATTGACATGCAAATCAATTAACAGTTCCTCTAATAAAAAACAACATGCAAGAAAAATACTTACCTAGATTAGAATCTAGGTTCAGAAATCGCATCGATCCGAGACATCGGATCGACATTCTAGAATGGGGCGAGCATGCATGTCTTGCATGCATGCATACATGCGGCGCATGCCCTCTCTGGTTAGGGTTTCGCTATTTTAGGCGCGGTTCGGCATCAACGTCTCATCGGCGCTTCCTCTTCTCTCTTTGAACCCACCCTCCCCCCTTCTTTGTTTATGGTATTGTGCACAAATTTCTGTTTATCATGGTTTTCTTCCACCCGATGGGTGATGCTTTTTTTCCACCCCCTGGGTGATGCTATCCTCTGGTATGTTTGTGTTGTCTCGTTTGTTGTGTTGGTGATGTGCGTGCATGCTGGGTTGGCGAGCGGCATCCGCTTCGACTTCTCCATGCGGGGTTTTGGGAGCGATTTCTATGCCTTACGCTTGTCCAAGCCCCTTTACCGAAGGCTTATCACTAGGTTTTTCCTCGAAAACCCGAAGGGCGGGTTTTTAATCCTTGATAAGCTTTCGGCAGTACATCAACCACTCATCTATTAGCATTGTATTTTTTGGGGTCCAAATGATGTAATTGGATTTTCCCTTTATTTTCGTGGGTAGTTCCATGTGATGTTTGCGGCTACCCAATCCCCACCATTGTAGAAAATCTGGCCGAGATGAATGAGAAGCCTATCTATGGGCGGGTTTGTTGGTTTCATCACGAGCCCCATTCTAGAATTCCTCCCTACAATCGTCGGACTTCGCCCTAGGACTCAATGTTGAAGTTGAAGGTGCACTTGCTGAAAGAACCAAAAATAAAAGGTCGAAACCAAGAATACCAAAAATCTAGTGCAAGAATAAAAGATTCTTACTCAACGGCTGCGTTCCAGGTTGAAAAGCGGCGAAAAAATGTCCGAAAACACACAAGAAAACAAAGATCCTTCAAGAACTATGAGAATCTCAGGCGCTCTTCTCAAAATCACATTAAAAGAAAGAGCAGAATGAGGCGCTTCAGAAAATGTAAACAATGGCCGAATCGACGACGGGTAGAGCTCTGGAGTCACGACGACGCAATAGCCGGAGCTCGGCCGACCAGAGTAAAATTGTAAACAGTAAAATTGTGACGTGGTACAGAAAATACCCCACCACAAATTTCATGTTACATTAATGTCCACGTGTCGCAAATTCCGGCCAGAAAATTGGCCTCCCGACCAGAAAATTGGCCTCTGCACGTCGGCCAATTTTCTAGGCCGCAGACATTCTTGTATACGGAATACAATACATTATGACAAGGTGCATATAATATTGTGTAGAAACACGTATTTATGGTACTACTTTTTTGAATTTTTTGTTGTTTTTTGTGTTCTCGCCCTATTTGGAATAGAAAACTAGCATAAGGCCTCACTATTCCGGAATGCTGTGTGGTCTTATTTTTGCTATTCCATATAATAACTTGTGCTCTTTACCTAAGGCGAGTTGGCTAGCTCATTTTTTCCTTTCCTTTTAATTGGCTTCCTTGCAACAAAAGCCCACTAATAATCAGATTGCTCTTTATTCTTACTCTAGCTTGCGATTATTGGATTTGCATGTTTGAGCATTTACATTTGCAACATGTAGTGGGTTCAAGATGTGAAAAGTTGGTCTATCTTATATCATACACGACCACAACACATGTAGACAGCAAGCATATATATTGTAAAGATAGCATGCATAGCCTGCAAGAACTTCAACTCCTTCAGCTGAAGCTCACTTCTTAATTCCACATAGATTACCTGCAAGAAAGAAAATAATGCTACTGGCAAGGCATGGAACATGGAAGTTCATTCAAAAGCTGTATTTGAAGGGGCATTCACACAACCAACCTGCAACGTCTTTACTGCAAGTTGAAGTGAGTTGTGACCCCGATGGCAGCAAACACGGTCAAACGATTAAACATGCCTAATCGCAAGACCTAATAAATTATCTGTCTTCACAAAAAGTGCCAAATAATTCTTCAGTGTGTACGCAAATGTCTAGCATGTTCACTAGACCACAATATAATGGTTGAGCCAAAACTGTAGGCCAAGGACAGCTTCAAAAGCAAAAACCGCTTCATTTCACACATATACTACAAAATGCCTCTGGTTAAGAAATGGTAATATGAATTTGTGATGGTAACATGGCTTAGTATCTGTTGGTGGTTTATAATTGTCTGCATTGTCTCATTGATGTAACTTCAAAAGTGTCCTCCAATCGCTTTGCTGACGATCCATCTCCAGCAAATATACTTGAAATTAATATATAGGCTGATGTGTTATCTGGGTCTAATTCAATAACATATTCTGCTGCAGATCTTCCCCTGAGGACCTCTTTGTGGCTTCGGCAGGCACCAAGGAAGGCCCTCCATGTATCTGGGCCAGCTGGTATTGGCATCCTCAGTATAAAGGCTTCAGCCTCGCTCAAGTGTCCTGCTCGTCCAAGAAGATCTACTATGCAATTGTAATGGTCTGCTACTGGGGTGATACCATAGTCTATGGTCATGCAAAGAAAATAATGATGGCCTTCATCCACTAACCCTGCATGGCTGCATCCAGAAAGAATGCTGATGAAAGTAATCTCGTTAGTTTCCACTCCACAGAACCACATTTGTTAAAAAAGGTGTAGGGCTGTTCTTCCATGACCATGCTGTGCATATGCCGCAATTATGGCTGACCAAGATACTACATTTGGATTGGACATTTTGTAGAACACTTCAAGTGCATTATCCAAGCTTCCACATTTACCATACATGTTGATAAGTGCACAACCAATGATCAGGTTTGATTCAAATCCATTGTTAGCAATCTGTTCATGGGTTAAAATACCATTCTCTAATGCTCCTAAGTTGGCACAGGCCTCCACAATGCTGATGAACGTAACCCGATCTGGTTCTTCATCTGCTTGTTGCATTTCTTTGAAAAGTTCAAGTGCTCTTAAGCAATATCCTCCCTGAGAATATGCTGTAATCATGGCAGTCCACGCTATGTGATCTCGATGAGGCATTTCATCAAATAATTTTCTTGCATCATCAACATTGCCATGCTGTGCATATGCAGATATCATAGCTGTGCATGATGGCATGTCTAGCATCTCATTGAATATCCTTTGTGCTTCTTCAAGACACCCATGTTGCCCATATCCTGTAATCATAGAAGTCCAGATTGCTGAGTCACAATGTGGCATTTGGTTAAATAGCCCTTGTGCCTCCTCTAGACTTCCACATCTGATGTATATATTAATAAGGTCATTTGCCACAAGAACATCAGCTCCATAGCCATCACAGATAACAATAATACACGCATGAATCATTCTAGCCTTGGCTAGGTCACCTGGATTAAAACAGCATCTTAAAAGACTGATTAAGGTGATTTTGTTTGGCTTGATGCCTGCCCATTGCATCTCATGAAGGAGATGGATAGCATCATTCAAGTGTCCTTGCTTTGTACATGCTGCAATCATAGCAGTCCATGATACAACAACCTGTTGAGTAAGTCTTTTGAACATGCTCCAAGCATCCTCTATGCTTCCAGAGTTCCCATACATTCCAAAAACTGCAGTACCGATCATGGTTTTCAGATCAATGCTATTGGTGGTGACAATACTGGCGTGAATAAGCTTGCCCTCTGCCAATGGCATTGCACTACCGCATGGACGTAGAAGATTCAAGAAGGTGATCTTGTCTACCTCAATAGATTCCACCACCATTTGCCAGAAAAGCTGAAAAGCCTCCTTGGGAAAGCCATACTGAACGTGTGCTGCAATAACCAAGTTCCATCATACACGGTCTGGTTGAGGCATAGCTTCAAATACTTTACATGCACCGATTAATGTCCCCTCTTGGGCATGAGCTGCAATTACTTCGTTCCAAGACGTGGCATTACAATCAGACATTTTCTTGAACGTCACTTCTATGTCTTCTAAAGTTCTGAACATTCGGTATACATGAAGAAAAGAGTTCCCCAAAAATACGTCTGTGTTAAGCCCACTTGAAAAGATGCAAGCATATGTATTAGTCTGACCTTAATGCTGTCCAGCTATGACACACACTCAGTATGTTGGCAATAAAACCTTAGTTGGTACCATGCCATTTGCCAGCATTCGTTGTAAAAGCTGGAATGCTACATATCCCTGGCCAGATTGAGCATAAGCTTCAATAATAACAGACCATAAAAGCAAATCTTGTTCATGTGCAAGATCAAATACATCATGAGCATCACGCATGCTTCCAAACTTCCCATACATTTTCAGAATATTAGTGCAAATAGCAGCATTTGAATCACAACCACATCCAATCATGAATGCATGCATAATCTTACCTTGTGTTAAATTGCAACATGTGATGCAAAGGCTAGTGCACATCGTCTCATGTACACCCATGCCTTCTTTGCAGATTTGGTGAGGAAGCTGAATGATGTTATTCTGGTGTCCATGAGCTCCAATCATGGAATCCCACAATGTGAGATCCCTCCCAGGCATCAGGCTGAACATCCTCCAAGCTCTTCTAAGATCACCATTGCTGATGTATGTCAATATCATCACATTCCAGAATATGGGGTACCCCGGCAGCTACCTTTGCTCTTGCGGAATACCAATGACACTTAATTGATCGATTACTGCTGCTGGCCTGGTTATAGTTTTCTTCTGCAGAGCAGTCTTTCCACCGTTTTCAAGCATTTCATTATTTGGGGCTACATGACTTGTCCACCTCCACTTCTTCTCTACTTTTTCCATTTTGCCTTGTATTCCATTAAACAACGTATTTTCTAATTTGAACTCACAGTAACATAGGTCAGGACACCTTTGGATTCATAAAAAAGCAATTGTCACTGTTTTTTGTAAAAAAATCAACAGGCCAGTTCTTCAGTCCCATGTCTGCAGTGCAACGAAGCAGTCTTCTGATCCGGCACCGACTCATGGGCCAGTATACGTTTTGGATAACAGAATTTCTGGGCCGAAGTACTCTGCCAGACATATTTCAAAAAGATTGGTGGCAAAACCGTATCGAGAATGGTGGATCAAAACTTCGCAGACCAGATGGGTTGATCACGATACCAAAGCTTACATCTACAGCTTCTATTGCTTTCAGAAGAAATGCCCTTGTTGGGCATAGCCATCTATGATTGCATCCACGAAACAACATTATGATTAGGCATGTTCTTAAAGATTTCAAGGGTCTCCTCAAGCAGCCCTTGTTGCGTATATGATGAAATGAAAGCAGTCCAGGAGATGACATTTTGGTTCAGGCATTCTTCGAAACAGTTGCAGGGCGCCACACCGGTTAGCCGGTTTCAAAGTGGCTGCCCAGAAACAGCGGCCACCGCCAGTTTACACCCTATAGGAGGTTTTTAGCAGTCATTAGTATATTCTGAGCATATACTGGCACATATCAAGAATATGCCATAAACCCACATCAACGAGGGCTTGCCCCCCTAGGGGCAACCCAAAAAGAAATATTGGCCCATCGAGAGGAGAGGCAAGAAGACTCTGACGTGGAAACAAGGTGCATGGGTTCTAGGAAAAAAACAACTAGTTGAAGTGAATAAGAGGATAGCAAAAGTGCGCACGCCAACTGGATATGGGGCTTCTTTGAGAAAGGCATTTACAAAAAAAGGCAGCCTCACTGGGTTAAAGACGCATGATTGGCACAAGTTTCTACAGGTATACTTCAATTATTGTACTTTTGTTTCTTGTGATAAATTATATTGCAATAGCAATGATATTACATGGACTTTGCAGAATATACTTCCATGTGTGATAGGGGACTTCTTGACTCTACAAGTAAGAAGCATTATATTTCGATTGGGGAAATTTGCAAGGTGGATTTCCTCCAAAGAAATTGAAGTGGCAGAGATATCAAAAGTAGAAGAGGAAGTGATTATACTGCTCTGTGATATTGAAAAGGAATTTTCCACCAGTTTTTTTGACCTACAGGTACTACTAAACAATTCTATGCAATTATCTAATTTTTATTTCTAATGACTATAAATACAATCAATAATGTGCTTATATACACAGTTACATCTGTTGATGCATATTCCAAATGCGATAAGGTTGGCAGACCTGCTCCTAGCAGATGGATGTTTTTTCTCGAGCGCTACATGAAGGTGCTCAAAGATTTTGTTCGGCAAATGGCAAAACCAGAGGGTTGCATGGCTGAAGGTCATCTTGTACAAGAAACGCTATTTTATCTAAATGATGCCACTACCTCATGCCATCCTGATAGTCCTAATTTGTGGGAGAAAGAAGAACTCAGGGAGATTACATCAGAAGTATTACAAGTTAATGGAGTAGAACGAAGTCTAAGTGATGACATGCTTGTTGCAGTAAGTACATTTGTTCTTAATAATACTGCAAGTTTACAACCATGGAGGGACTTGTATGAAATTGCAAAGGAGGATGCACGAAGAAGATCAGCAGGGCGATCAGCACAATCTATTCCAGATGTTATGAATAATGCATGGTTGTTGGCTCGTATGGATGAAGCAAAAGATTGTGGTCAAGTTATTCCAGATGATGATTATGAGCTTGCCCTTGGTTGTAGTAGGAAGGTATCATAAATCTTTGATTTTATGTTTCATTTCCTATATACTATGTTACTCAACTTTATTATTATTTTGTTCTAGGCTCGATTCTATACCTCAATGTAGGCATATGGGCAGCATTTTCACATCAACGATGTTGATAAGTGCAGGGTTACCTTTGACTCAGGAATCAGCTCAGAATTTGAACAAAAAAGTCAATCTAGCAACAGGGATCACAACCTTCTGGAGAGTAGCTTGAATTACATGAGAATCCTGACAGACGTTATTGAGTTGGATTATCGTAGCTTTCATATAAATGTCTTGAAAGCGCGATGGTGTAAAGTTGTATACAGAGGTCGTGGCAAGACAGTTAGGACTCATCCATCAGGATTTCCAGAGGTGGATTCTTCAAAGATATTGCCTGAGATGAAAGAACCTTTCGTCTTTCCAAGTCAGGTTGAGCAGATATTTATCCATGAGAATCCTAACACAAACTGGTGGATTATTGTACATTGTCAACCGTGGTCTAGACGCGTAATTGCTTTATCCATAGATGAAAATAACATGGAAGAGGTCTCCCATGATATTCATACTGAGGTTGATGATGATTTTGATGGTGGTGGTTGCGGTGGCAGCGACGGCATTCATGTTGATGCTGCTGCTGCTGATGATGATTTTGATTGGTGGTGGTGGTAGTGTTGATGATGACTCATTATTGCATGCTGCAGAAGATGGAGAACTGGCAGATATTGTTATGAACATTGAAGAGGAGAGTGCATATTTGGGAGAAGATCTGCTTCACGATGATACTGATGAACATGTTTCTTTAGAATCACCGTTGGCACTTTCACAAAGAGAGGAAGTTGATAAAGAAGCAACTTATGTGCTTCGATCTCCAATGAATTTGCCAATCCATATTCATGGTCATGATGAGGATTATATTGAAGATGAAGAAATTGTTGGACATATGCATGATCATTCTGAAGCAATTAGGGGTTTGGCTCTTTGTCTACATCTAGATGATGATGAAGTGGAGGACATTGAGCATGATCTAAGTGAGCAAATTGATGTGTGATATGATTAATCAGCATTGTCAATCTTATTGCTATAACTATCATGGTATTAGATCATTTGATGTTGAGCATTGCATTATCTTCCTGATCACTTTGCTCCTTCATGTTGCCAAGTACCCTTCACCGTTATCTTTCCCTCCAATTGACTATTGTTCGGGTATCCAAATCATTCTTGGATTCTTCGAAGTAATATTCTTTGGTGCAATACTATATCTCTAATGATGTGTAAAAGTATTAGGCAAATGTTGTAGTAACTTAGTTATAATATTGCTTAAATTTTGTTGCAACAACCACCTCAAATTGCAATATAAAATTGACAAATGCTCCTCAAAATATTAGATGAAATTTTGGATAACATTTTGTCATAAGTCTTAAGAAAAGGTTGCCACAACTTTGCTATAACATTGTTCAAAAGTTGTTGCAATAACCTACTTAAGTTGCGCGAAAAAGTTGACAAAAAGGACATCATTCATTTGACGAAATATTTGACGTTATGCACTCGACACAATTTTGACGTAAAACAAGCACTTTGTGTCAAGATAATAGCATTCGACACAAAGTTGTCACTGGACTAATGGCTTGTCACAAGGGTTGACACTATACCCCCCATCCTCTTGTAGTGTTCAGGGTCTCAGTATGGAGGATGGTACGCAGGAGTGTTTAATATGCGAATGACACGTACTATTCTTGGTTGCTAATTCGGTGAATCTTGAAGCTGCGAAATTGCATCTAGATGTTTAATTATCTAGGTTGAGATATTTATTAAAAAGCTTCTTCAGAACTTGGTTCTTGTTGATTGAGCTTGAGTATGTTATTCCTGTAAAATTTTCCATGTTTGCTTCCGAAAAACTGAGCTTTAGCACACAAATACAATACAGATTCCTCCAAAACTCTAATATTTATCTCAAATATAGGACATATTCCACAAAAATTGTAGTGGATTGAGCCTCATTCATAGCTGATTTGATCTTCAAAAAGGAATTCGCAAGTTGAGAGTAAGGATTTGTCGAACTAGGTATTAGGGGATAGTAAGATCCTCTAAAAACTATAAAAATAACGAGCAGTAAGGTGGGCTTAAGGCAAAGGGCTGAGTGGAGAGAGCGTCGTGGAGGAAGGAAATGAAGGAATGAAAGTATAAAGCAAATGGGTAGTATGATCAAAGATGACTGAGTCTTTTTTTTAGTATCAAACATGGGCTCTAGCAAAAAGGACTAGTGATGCTTATTGATTCAAAGCAATATTGGAAAAATGAGGTGGTAATGCATGGATGGTTTCCAATCCCTTTTAATTGCGTGGGGTATTCCCATGAAGATATGCCGAGACAAATCAATTTTGTTGTTCTATAGTTATTCCCATTTGAATGCAAACTTTTGCTTTGGATAACGAAGAACGTGAAGGTGGATTGCTATTTTAAGAATTCCTCATATCTGATTATCATATTGCCCTGACAAGATACACTTAAAGCGATTGAACATCAACATGGGGCGCGAAAAAAAAAAACTGCAATGTGGAAATGGACCCTAAGCATCGCTCCATCCCTTATAGTGGAGAGTCATTTTATAGTTGTGTTTGTCGTCAGCTACCTCGTTTCATTTGGTATTTGTTATTACCCTTATAGTGGAGAGTCATTTTATAGTTGTATTTGTCGTCAGCTACCTCGTTTCATTTGGTATTTGTGTATTTCAACGCATATAAATCTAACCACCAACTTCTTTTTAGCTAAGGTTTTTTCAAAATGCATATGATATTTAAATGCATTGATACTTTTGTGAAAACTTTTGGGTAGCAATTATTTAGTTACACTTAATTATATTCACACGAGAGAACACGTCAAATTAGTAGAACAACTATCATGGTGGAAGACCAAGGTTGCTCAGCAAGATAGAGTATCTCCATGTTTCTTACTGAAGTTTTGACGGGAAGAGGACCATGGAGCACTTGAACACTGCAGCCTGCCAGAATTTTTCGAACGTCTTAGAGTTTCCAGCGGTCTTGCAGATACTGCAGGACCCAAGTGCACAAGGCAGGATAGTAAATCACTATCACAAACCACAAAAGCTCATCAACCATCTCCTGGACATATTCTCACGTCCAGGAGATTGGGTGCTTGATACTTTTTCTGGCTCTGGTACTACCATTGCTTGTGCACTTAAGACTGTGTAGCCGTGGAAATTTTGTGAGGATGAGGTTGGCTGCCTTATCTATTCTACCAGATGAAAATCAAGAGTAGGGGCCAAATCTTTATCTGATTATGCTAAGATGACGTCCTCAGAGATACAACTATCTTACAAGCTCCCTAGACGATGAGACCACTTTTGCAGAGCTGAAAAAGTAGCTCTAGCTACTATTCCAGAGGACAAGAAAGAAGCAAAATGTGATAAATCTCCACTAAAGAAGCAGACGATAGAGAAAGATAGTGCTGAGACAAGCAAGAAAAATGATGAGGATTATGATTTGGATCTTTGACACTTTTCATGCTAAAATATTTATTATTTACCACAAAGTACTACCAAAATTGATGTACTGAGATATTTCAAAAAAATTGACATTATTATTTCGTTCCTATTTTGGTCTTTTTTATGTATTGCTTTTAGCTTTTTCAGATTCATGTCTAAATTTTGCAATTTTTTTTTTTTTTTTTTTTTTTTTTTACAAATACAAAGTTGTCACCTAATGATGGCCCAAAATGCAGGAAAAAATAAACCAGGGATAGGTTCAATTATTGTATACATTTTATATGCAATATGTATTTTTCGAAAGATAGGCACAAACTTGAAGTATAATACGTCAAAAAAAAAATTCCAGCACCGAGAAATTTTTGCGTAAGCGAAACAACAGTTTTGCTTACGCGAAGTGCAGAAAGTTTTGAGTAAGCGTAAACTTCAGTTTCGCTTATGCGAAAATTTGCAAAGCATTTTAGGGCATTTTGTTAAGGGACAAAAAGTTTTTGCGCCACTGTTTGGTCTGTTTTGAGCAGATGTATTATTATATATAAGAAAAACGTCTTTAGCCTTAGAATTCACCTCAAACGTTGACTACCAGGTTGAGTCAACATACTCCTTGTGAAACGGCCAGCCTTTGAGGTGTGGGTTTTGTGTTCGGGGCCTGACGCCGGAATATGTGAAGTGAGATTACTCCTTTCCAGAGTTTTTTGACCTTGGGTTTCTACTATAGGTTCTTGTCCTTCCCTCCTTACGCTTGAACGAAACGTCGATGTAACATATGCGTAGTAAGCTTTCTCCTTCGCATATATACACGTCGGCCTTTAGTTCGGACGATTAAGGAGTCTTTAAAATAGCAGAGCAGAGACAGTAATTTTAGATAGCAGCAGGAATGGCAGCTGGTCATGCATCTATATCAGGCGGCGCCGGTGGTCATGCATCTACATCAGGCGCCGCCAGTGGTCATGCATCATCATCTAGGGGTGCGCAGGTGTCTTGTGGTTATGGCAGGGCCATGGGGGTTGCAGCAACACGTGGAAGAATTGTATGTCAAAATGCTTGTGGTCGAAGGAGAGGTCTAGAGTGGGGATTTGTGAAGGAGTTTGGTCAGAATGAGTGGCAATGTGTGTTTTGTGGGTACACATCAATAAATGGATCTGTGACAAGAATTCGAGCTTATATTTTATGAGATAATCAGGTCACGACACCTAAGCAATCTTTCAAATCGGGCAATTGGAACTATCTTTCAAATTTTGAAAATTATTCAAATTATCTTTGATTCAAATTTGAATAATTTGGATCGGGTAAGGGATAGTCAAAGATCGTGCCAAGCAGAAGAGATCAATTACATCACCCCTCCTGAGTGCCAATGTACCAACCAGAGGGTGGACTAGGGTCAATAGGGTTAAGCACGAGCGAAAAAAGAATGGCAAAAACAATTGAAATAGTGGAAAGATAGACTAAGCAACAGAGGGTTGACCAGTGTTTAACATCAAACCAATGAAGAAGACATAATTGAAGGTTGTAGAGGCATTTTTATATGCCGTATTGTCTCCACATGTCTAACAACACAAAGCAATGAAAGAAGCCTTCCAAGAAACTGCCAAAGCATGGTCGGCTTTCAAGTTGCCTTCATACAAGCATGCCTATAACAAAATGGTCGATGAAATACACGGAAAAATGGTCGAGAGGGTGGAGATGAAGTTGTGTCGTATTACAGAAGCCAGGCCGGCTTCACTAGTGACTGGTGGTTGGAGCAATGTAAGCAAGGCCCATCTTATAAACGTCATGATCATGTATCCAGGGGGCGAAGTATTTTTGAAGATCGTGGAAACTAAAACTGATCAGAAAACAAAGGCTGTGATAGAGAGTGTTGGACCGAAAAGAATATTTCAGGTTGTAATGGATATTGCGCTAATTGTAAGTTAGCGGGTGAATTGTTGGAGTCCGAATTTCTAGGATTGCATGCCACCAGCTGCCAATGCCATTGCCTAAACTTGTTGTTCAAGGATTGGTTCTCACAGCACACTTGATTCAAAGATCCCATTCAAAAAGCACGTCGTCTTGTGAAGTTCATCACAAAGAAGCCGGCAATTTATGCCATATACAAGTCATTGCGTCAGAAGGCCCTAGCACTCATGAATCCTGGCCAGACCCGATTTGGTTCCAATTACCCGATTTGAAAGATTGCTTAGGTGTCATGACCTGATTATTTCGACCTTCAATCATACAGACTTCTTTGAATGGGAGAGGAGGCAGAAGGGCAAAAATGCATCCAAACACCGGCAGCAAGCCACTGCCCTTCGAGAAATGCTTGGGCAGGAGACATTCTAGAAAGGCATAAAGAATGTTGTGAGGTGCATGCAATATGTTTGGGATGCCACGAAAAGCCTTGATTCTTCGAAGGCAAGCACTGGTAAGGTCTGGAGATGTTCGCACGCAGCACTACTCAGGGACTTCATTGTACGATGGAAGAAGTTGTACAATGACCTTCATGGCACCGCACATGCCTTAGACCCGCACAAGCATGATATGGACCAACATACAGATAAGGAAGTTATGGGTTCGTTGAATACGGTTGCAAAAATGTACTATCCTAACAGCTCGAACTACAAGCTTTTCATTGCCGAGTTAACCGAGTACCAAAAAGTGAGTGGAAGGTGGGCAGATGAAGAGCTTCACGATGCATTGGAGGGTCATAAGAAGGAGCCCAATATGGAATCCTATGCGTGGTGGCAAGCCCATGGACAAGTTATTGATATATTACAGGCCCTTGCAATGATTATCCTCTCCTTGGTATCCTCCAATAGTGCAAGTGAGAGGAATTGGAGTGCCTATAAGTACATACATAGTGTCACATGAAATCACATGCTGCATAAGAAGGCTGACAAACTTGTATATAACTTCTCAAACTGGCGGCTCTTGAATCGCAACAGTGGTGCAGCCGTAGTCGATAAGCTACAATTTCCTTTCATGGATGCAGATTCCGAAGTGGAAGAGAACAGCTTCGAAGACAGTGAGGACGAGCTACTTGTAGTAAATGCCGTCAGCCATGTTGACGAAGACATTCAGTGTACCCATTTTATCGACACCGAAGATGATTTAGATGAGAACATGTTCTCGGACGAGTCAGACGACAGCGAAGATACATAGGAGGAGTCTAATATAAAAAGGCCAGGTGCAAGTAATATCGGAGTTCCGTTTGAGGACTTAACTGTACGTGATCCAGCGGACTCTCCAATGCTAATTACCCTGACAAACAGGCAAAGTGTCAGAAGAAACACATCTCGAGGATGTTGTGGTAAGGGAAAGGGCCATAGGAGGTTGAACCTAGGCCAGCAGGCAGAAGAGGAAGGAACTCCGGACGATGAAACTGATGAAAATGGTGCTGCCTAGAAAGATGATGTGATGAGTATCTTCAATCTATTATAACCGTGGATGAGGATTTTCAAACTATTGTAACCATTCTGGTACTATTAATAAAAAGTAAAGTTTTTTGTTATAAGTTTTTGTCGTCTAAACAATTTGTTACTGTGTTCTATGTTTCATTAATGTATAATAGTTCTTGTCATTTTAACAATTTGTCACTGTGTTCTATGTTTCATGTATAACAAATTTATTATTAATAACAAAAAGTAATAACCGTTCTGACACTATTAATAACAAATTAAAGTTTGTGTCATTTTAAGAAATCGATCGTAGTGCCTTGAGAACCTTCTGTGGATCAGAATTGTCTTGACTTCCGTTGCCGCTTGCCCCTTCGCATGCCACGGAATCTTGCTGATGAGAAGTAATCCATGCATGCCAAGGGGTCAAAAAGCCACAGGCCAGTTGAGACGAATCTGGTCCGTCAGAAGGTTCACAAGATATATAACTATTACCTCAGTCGATCGTAGTGCCTTGAGAACCTTCCTTGAATCAGAATTGTCTCAACTTCTGTTGCTGCTTGCCCCTTCGCATGCCACAAAATCTTGCTGATGAGAAGAAATCTACGCATGCTAAGGGGCCAAACAGCCACAGGCCAGTTGAGACGAATCTGATCCAGAGGAAGGTTCACATGATACATGATCCACATGTGATATTTAGGTTCAACATTCGACCTAACTGCCTTGAGAACGAATCTCATCCTGATCATCACCATCACCTCAGTCGATCTAAGTATCTTGTAAAATCTCATCTCCGTCAGAATCAGCTCGATTGATCTATGACTGTTTAGCCCCTTGGCATGCGTAGATTACTTCTTATCAGCAAGATTCTTTCGCTGCGAAGGGGCAAGCAGCAACGGAAGTCGAGACGGTTCTGACAGGGGTAGGGGTTCTCAAGGCACACGATCCACTGTTGATGATTATGATATACTCTGGTCAAGAATGTTCACAAGGCCCCCAATCAACTGTATTGTCCATGCATAGTGGCGTATACCATGGCAAGAGCCATCAGCTACATCAAGGGATATCAAAGTGAAAGCATCGCGCATTCCCAAATCTTGCTTTCACGCCTCTTTAAACGATGGAACTTAGAATGTAACTAAGCTATATTGCCCAAAGAGGCGGGGAAAGAAAGATTGGGAATTCTCGATGCTTTTACTCATCAACCACATGAATTCTGATGAACCCTTCCACGCTTGGGCCACTAACCCCAATGGCATCTTTCCCTTTTTTCAAGTGACCTATCTCACCATCATCTCATGAACTTGAAGCCACAGAATCGCAAGCAACCACTAGGTTGTATCATCATGGCCATAATAAAATAGAGTACTCAAAAATCTTGTTACTTCCGTCCTTGTACAATCTACCACGACGCCGAAGGGGAGACGTCCTCTAACTTCAAGTCACAATGGTAGTCAGGCGCCACTTTGGCTTGAAATTAGGATACGCTCTTACCTCTGACATCATAGCAACTTGCATATGAGAACTTTTACCTCTAGAAGGAACGAGTTCTGCTCCATCTCCCATTTAGAGCCTCTTTGTCTAATGTAACCTAGCAAAATAACTAAGCTACATTGAGACAGAGAGTCGCCAAAAGAGAGCTACTATGAGCTTGATGAAGCTAGAAGATCTAACTTATGAAGATGCCTAGACAACCACGATCCCATACGCGTCAAGTCTAAAAGTGGGCCAGTGAAGTGGCACACCAGTGAGTATCCAAGCTACCAGCGAGTATCCAAGCTACTCCACATGATAGCGATGAGCCTCGTGACTAATTTGCACGACTAGTGCTCAAAGGTTGATCGACGTTCCTGCATTTCATAAAAGATCCCCTCTGGTGGTAATTGGATATTGATGGAGGCTTTCTTGCTACAGATAGGACGTCATCTCCTCCTAGTTATTATCCACTATGGTGGATATAGCTTCTGTCATGCGAGAGGATTTAGCAGGAGATAGCAATCCTTTACGCAACCTAATAAAGTTATTATTGATACAAGGGAGGGTTAGGCTCAGATTTGCCATAGCTATGACATTCAGTTCTCTATGGCTATATGTTTATGTATTTCCTTAATCACTGGATGGCTAGAATCAGAAGATTCCAAAGCTCATTTTAGCCGCTATTGTTCCTATTCAGGATCATGACAAAGGCAAGAAGAGGTGTCACAATCAACAGCTGCAGCGTTACATGCCTAATTCTAGCAAATCAATTATGCATATAAAATAAGGAAACATGTAGTGCCACAAAACAACTACAGCGGGTTGCAAATCACATAATTAGGGTAAAACTGCATCTCATCATATCGAGTGGTGACACCTAGGACCAAAAGATCAAGACCTAAAATTAATCTTTGCAACCAAAACAGTGCTCGGCACGGGCATCAATTGAGTATTAATAATATTGCTTAGGCTGCTATTCTGGTGTCCTGATTATTTTGCATACATAAGTAGCCACATTTGGTCATAGACGGGGCTTATAGCACCGGAACAATTCTAAAAGCTGCAATCCACTACACACCACGAAATAAACACATGTAACTCGAGCAATGATATAAAATGACCTCCAAGGGTAGAACTCACTGTAGGTAGGGATGCAACAACAGAAGATGCAAGCATGGAAGCAGAAGTTGACACGGTCTCTTTTTCCCTTCTGCATGGCAATGGCAAAAAAATATTCTTGCCTTGGAGCACTTCCAACATGCGTTGGACAAACAAAATCCAACATGTGCAGGATGGATATGGCGTCCATAAGTACTCCCAACATTTGTTGGATGAGCCCCTCTCCCAAGATCCTGTCAAGAAGGTTGCACGTAACCTCCAAATTGTTTTGGAGATGCTGATGATCCAGAGCTTCTTCTGACCAATGCATGAGCATTCTTTGCCCTGAAAGACCTCCATCATATGTTGAAAGTGCCAAATCCCCAATTCCACCTCCAACAGAACCTCCAACATGCGTGGGAAGCACCAATTATGCATTTGAGCCGCCGTCACTCACAAGACGTAGTGTCTTGCAGCCGTAGTGTCTTGCAATGAAACCGCAATTGAAACTACAATAGAAGAAGAGATGACTTGGACAAGAAGTTGAGAAGAAGAAACACCTGAAGTTCCAATGTCTACAGACGTGTCAGTAGAAGAGGATTGAACATGTGGTAATGCTGCTAAGGAATTAATGTATACAGATGCAATTTTCCCTTTTCCATCAGAGCCTGATCCATAGGTCTTCCCAGCAGCTACAGTTGCGCCTTCACGGGCCAGCCGATGAGCATCCAAGACGTGGAGAAACCACCATGGAATCCTTATCAGCATTCTGTAATAATATGTGCTACACAAAATAATACGCGCTACATCGTTCCTCCTGCCATAGCATCACCCCTATACTTTCCGTCGTTACTACCCTTGACATCACCTAAGCTCGCTAGATTCCCCCAACATATAGTGCTACAACATTTCTAGTTTGGACTTTAGCATTGGCAGTGCTACCTGATTGCCTCCCAGTACCCTTTTCAAGCAGCTTCTAGTAAAATAATCTTCATGCATTCAAAATGGGGTCAAGGTAGGTTGTCCATTTCTTAGCCCATTGGATTGCATAACAAGTTATTCAAGGATTTGAGATTCTGTGAGGAGCACACAAGGTGGTGGATGCTTCACAAAAATAGTGAAGCAGCAGACGTCACAGCAAGACGTCAAGACGTCACAGCAAGCAAGACCTTGTACATGGAATTCACCAACTTATTTGCTTTGACACGCTCATGAACTACCCAAGGCTAGGGGTCATCCACTTGTGCTACTGGAGGAAGAATTGAAGACACCTTCTGCCAAATAGCCTGATTCCACCTTAAAAGGAGGAACTTAGCTCTAAACTCTTCCCATGTCAGCAACTGCATTTGATTATTATACCAATCAGATATCATATACACACCTGTTGATCTCCATCGATGTTGCGTCAATGGGTGGACTGAAGATACTAGAGGATCATCGTCCAATGGAATCCAGCAACAACTTGCAGTAGTGCTAGTGTGCGCTCCCATGCAACTAGCAATCCTCTAAGAAATGGGAGCGCATTAGGGTATGCGGTCAGTGGATAAAACAGAACCCAGGGGAAAAGTGGCCTAAGAGATGGAGACCCAAAAGAAATGCATGTTTGCAAAGACTGATAAACAAGACGGGAACCCCGGGACTCATCCACATTATTCAAAATTCTCCAAATAAACTTAGAAAGCATCACCTTGCTCTGCAAAAGGAAATTGATCATCCCAAGGTCGCCAAAATGCTTTGGCAACATGCACTTTTCCCAATTGACTTTGACAGCAGCACCCTCCTCTGTTCCCCCAGATGAAATTCTTGACAACCCTGACGATAAGTTGTACTTTTGACTGTGGAGCCAATATGAACGAAGCCATATACACATGGGTGCTACTTAAAACTGACTTAGCCACAACGATTCGTCCTGCCATGGAAAGCTTTGTTGTGGACCACCAGAAAAGGTGCTTTTCCAAGCCCTTAATCACTGCCTCCCACGCATCTCCTAATGAGATATGAACACGTACAGGGATACCAAGAAGTTTGGTTGATTTACCATGGGGAAAGATCTTCCATGAATAGGTAGTTACAGATGGTGGAACTGGAGAGTCCAATGCCCATAGTGCTGTGCATTTCTGCTAACCCACAAAAATACCAGATGCTAGGGAAAAAAAATCCAACAAGGAAATAACATTCTGCAAATTTTGCTCATCTGCCCTCAAGAAAAGGAAAGTGTCATCTGCATATTGATTACAGATCTCCTGCGACCCATTGTTCATAGGAAGTCCATGCAAGATTTTCTCCTGTGCGGCAAGAGAGAAGACCTGGGCAAGGACCTCTGCCACAACCTTAAATAACGGAGCTAATGGGCAGCCCTGACGAATGCCACGACCCACCTGAAAGAATGCTGAGGGTTCCCCTTGGAAGAGAATAGAAGAGCAAGTAGAATAATGAAGCCTCATGACATCAGCTAGGAATTGTGCACCAAAACCAAAGCGTAAGAGACATTTCTCTAAGAAGGCCCAGTCGACACTGTCATATGCTTTTGCAAAGTCCAGCTTTAAATATACAATTTCATGGCCCTGAAGTCGAGCCTAGTAAATACCTTTATAGGCAGCAGCTACATTGTTTAATATGCATCGTCGTGGCAGAAATCCTGACTATGTAGAGGATATGGAATCAGCAAGAATATCCCGAAGCTTTTGTGCATAAGCTTTGGCAAAAATCTTGTACACAGAAGATAGCAAGGTGATAGGGCGCCAGTCCGAAATTGATGAAGGTTCCTTACACTTGGGAATAAGAGAAATGCAGCCCGAGTTATGAATTTTGTTTAGACACCTTTGCCTCTTGAAATCCTGAAACACGTCGTACACATCATCGCCAACCCAATCCCATAACTCCTGAAAGAACTCTATAGGAATACCATCAATTCCATGACACTTTCCTTTCTTCAAAAGGAAGGTAGCATCTGCTAAATCATTCACCATAATCTCTGCTTCTAGAGTAGATCTTTGTTCCTCAGATATACCAGGATGTATCTTTGCCAGTAATGCCTCCTGAAAATCTGATTAGAAGGGAAGGCGACGAGAAGCAAAAAAGGAAGAAAAATGGCCATGCAGAAAGAATTTAAGTTGTTCAGGATTAGAGATGAGAGGCCCATCTTGAACTTGGACAGACACCATTGCAGAAGCTTGTCTCCAAATTTTCGCAGCTTTAAAAAAGAAGCATGTGCAAGGATCCCCCTCTTTGAACCATTGTAGGCCCACTTTAACTCGAGCATGATGAACTTGCTCAGCTTCCATATGTCTAATGATGGCCAAAATTTTCTTCTCTTGCTGGGCATCTGATGGTACAACAGACTTGCAAGCCACTAATTATTGGTACAGAGCAATCAAAATCCCTCAATTAGTAGCAACTCGCTGACGACCCCAATTCTTAGCAAAGGACTTCATGGCAACTAGAGCATCAAAAATCCCAGCCCCCTTCTCACAAATGCAGAGGACCAGGCTTGCTTGCATCCATCTTTAAAGTCCAAACCAAAGGGGGTTTAAGGGGGATTTTAATTTAAATGTGTTGGACCCAATGGTTGTGTTAATTAATGTCAATGGTAGTTATGTATTGGTTGTTAATGTCAATGGTTGTTATGTGTTGGTTGTTATGTGTTGGGGGATTTAATTTTTATATGTTGGATGTTAATGGTTTGTGTTGCAAAAAAAAAAAAATTTGGCCCCTTCGGACCCTAGGGACATCACCCCCCCTAGTGTGACAAAAATTTTAGAATTCAAACCAGAAAAAAAAACTAGAATTCATTTGAAGCTTTCATCACCTGTAGCTTTTGAATTTCATCACAATAAAACAAATAGAACATAAGTAAAAGTTACCATAAAGATAGAGCAGATTGATCCCATTATTCTGAAAGTCATAAAGCTTGCAACACCCATACACAAACATTTTTCAACTGGAATTTAACAGCAGCTTTTGGCCTCCATGGATTCTTGTGGTGAGAAACCAAAGTGGGAAACTTTTCTGCTTGTTAGCACAAGGATCTAGAAGCCTTGGAATTTGCTTAATAACTGCCTCAAAATATAAAAATGCATGGTAATTTTTTGCAAGCTTCATTTGGAATGAGCTATAAAACAATATCCAATAGTGCAATCCTGGATTAATCAGCTGGTAGGATGTGAAAGCCTACCAAACCCGGTCGAAAAATTGTTGTTTTAGCATAGATAACTTAACCAAACATATCCATATCATACACTATCAAAAAGAACTCGGAGAGAGCTTTCCAACACAATAAAAATCATCTGAAACAGAGCTCTGGATCAAAAGTTATGATAAGAAATGTGTTGCCGGCGGGGAAACTGCACTATATGCGCCCTTCAAGCCCTTCATGTGCCCAACCCGGCCGAAAAATTGTTGCTTTAGCATAGATAACTTAACCAAACATATCCATATCATACACTATCAAAAGATCTGGGAGAGAGCTTTCCAACGCAAATAAAAATCATCCAAAAGCGAGCTCGGATCAAAAGTTATGATAAGAAATGTGTTGCCGGCGGGGAAACTGCACTACATGCGCCCTTCAAGCCCTTCATGTGCCCATTATGCACCACACACACACAAAAAGAGGGCTTTTGTTGTGATCCATTGGTTGTTGATCATTATGCACCACACGCACAAAAAAAGGGCTTTTGTTGTGAGCCATTGGTTGTTGACCATGGAAAAAAAAAGGCTAAAATCAATGGCTCAGAAATGGTGCACTCTAGATGTACGCATTAGTACATCCATTTGAATACATCACGAAATCATAGGAAAACCTTAGTGAAAAGCGTACAAAAACACAAAGAAAACCCCCTGTTATTATGCTACATATGCTCTACCAGCTCCAAGCCAGCCATTGCACCAAGTGAAGGTTCCATCGCAATCCACCTCTACCAAACCACAGTCATGTATCAAGCGCTGCCATTGTTCACGTTCAAAGCCTTGGATGATTTCTGATCCTCCGCCGCACCGATCAACTTCCAACTCCACCATATTGAAGTCACCCACCAACAACCATGCAACATGCGCCCCCAGTCGAACTAGTTTGGATCTCAAAGCAGCCCAGAGTGCACCTCTTTGATGAGATCTATTGTGCGCATACACATTCACTAGTCCCCACTCTTGTCCCTTATCAAACCACTTGATAATGATCCAGCGACCAAATCTGTCAGCATGAGTGAATGTGACTAAATGTCAACTTGGTCAGCAAGTTGTCATTTATGTGCTTGCTTGAGGATCGGATCTCGTTGACTTTATCATGGCATTTGCACATCCATATCTTCTTCATATCTCAAACGAAACAAAGAAGTGCATGTGTATGCTTTTTGCGTCAAGGAATATGAGTTTGATGTCCTACTTTCTCATTGATTTGTCTACATGCCAAATAAGGATGAAAAGATTTGAAAATCCTCCTATACAAGGTGGTAAGAGTAGGGACAAAGGCATTTGTTTTACTAAAGACTTAAATACATACAACTTATACTTCTGATTATGGTCATGGCAAGTTAACCATTTATATATGATTATCCTATCTTCAATTTTTTTAATTTCTCTAGTATGATAGGAACATTGATATCCACAATGAAGTTGACGTTTCAAAGAATGCAACAAACATGTGACTTATGTTGATATAGAGCTTCACAATTCTCCTCCAACCATTTGATATGGCTCACTATCTGCATTGAATAAAATATTTGTTCGCTTGTGGTTTGGAACATGTGCGATGAAGTTGCTTATTCTATGATTATGAAAATACACTCTTATTCCTTTTCTAATCATCAATTTAAATTCATTTAACGCTGCTTTTCAAGATACATATGATATTGCATATTGATCATTCACTGTCAAATAGATATGCTGGTCTTTATTCAATGGCAATATAACTAAGATTCCACGAGATGCGTAATCCATGTGATTTAGCAGTAACTACAAACCCCACAAGGTGGATAACGAGTTGGTTAATTTCAAGAAAAATTATAATCACGCATTTAGAGGATTTATATCTATTTTTGTCATCTTTTTAATTTTAATGTGTCGATAGGTTCAGCCGATCTGGTTATAGAGATAAGTATCACTTTAACTTGCATCATAAGTAAGAAAATAAATAAAATGAATATATATGATATATAAAATTTTACAAGTAACAAAACGAAATTGGGGGCTCTTTCCGCGAAGACAGGATCTCTATTCTTCGAACAGAATCCCAAATTTCACACATTAGTTTGTTTCAGAATCTTTCAATAACTCGTGCAACATATAAGCTCTGAGTTTGCCAATTTTCCAGCTTGAAAACAAAAGTAGGTCTGGCTCTTCTAGACATGCTTTTGCTAATGCCAGTCACGAGGCCCTAGAAGAGCCATTCCTACTTCTATTCCCCCATACAAAATGCTATTTCATTTTATCAATGCAAGAGCGAAATATTAATGAAATAAAAGGAAAATATTTATACACATTGACTTGGTTTCATATTTTTAATTATATTTGTGGTTCAAAGTGTTATTTGGAATGAAGTCTGCATAACAAAACCTACATATATGAAATCTCCCGGGAACCAATTTAGCACCTTCAATCCTCTATGATCTAGGACTCAAGTTGGTTAACTAGCAAAGAATGTTATGCATATCAACATATTGTGTTTAATATTCATAAATGCTAGTGAAGTACAATAGAATGAAAAAATTTAATGTCCACAAACACCAACTTGAACTAGCATCTTCACATGATTTATAGATGCACCTCTACTTGTGCCCTTCCTATTAATGAGACCTGAATCAACTTGATCTAGAAGCAAAAAAACGAATTTACTAAAAAGAACATGAACTATTTGATTATGCCCTTCTTCGAACAACATACCAAATGAGGTTCGAACCAACTTGAGGTAGCATCTTCACATGATGCACATCTAATTCTGTCCTTCCTATAAATGAGATTTGATCTAGTGTATTATGAGATGCATATCTGATTCTTATATGTCAACTGCTTTATATTCAAACAAACAGATTTTTTTTTTTTTTTTTTTTTTTTTTTTTTTTTTTGCCCTTCGGGGCATGGTCTAGTGGCAGGACCTTAAACCGCCACACCCGAGGTCACGAGTTCAAACTTGGCCAATATCGGTCTAGTAATGGGGACCTTAAAATCCATTGCCCCGAGGTCACGGGTTTAAGTATGACCAACCGGTCCTGTGGTAGAGACCTTAAACCTGCCATATGTACTCGATAATCACATGCAAAGCAGCTCCTAGCATATCGCGGCTAGGTAGTGGATTGGCTTCCATGTGATATGTAGAATGTGATGTAGCTACTGTACTCATGATGTGATGGTGAATAGACTAACGTCCTTCAACAAAAAATATTCGAACAAACAAGATTTGAATCAACTCGATCTAATATCTAATACTTAAGATACACTACTACAGTTGAAAAGTTATGTATGGAAATACAACTGCTTCTATTTTGTGTAGTAGCGTGTCCGAGTGATTTATGGGATGCACATCTAATTCTGTCCTTCCTATAAATAAGACTCGAACCAACTTGATCCAGTGTCTTATAAGATGCATATTTGATTGTGTTATATATCAACTACTTTAATCGAACAAATAAAACTTGGATCAACTTGATCTACTATCTAGAATACGTTATATACCATTATTACAATGGAATATTCAATTTATATACGAGAATACAATTAGAGGAGAGCAAGGATGCATTTATATTTTTACATCCGCGAAGGGAACAAGTGTACATCAACTAGTTACGAATTATGAATAGACCTCAACAACAAAGTAGCCCACTATAACAAGACCTTGTGACCTTTTCGGTCGTTGGACTCTTGTTATTCGCGAGAGCTTTTTGATTTATATCACACTAGTGAGGGTGCCTGACATTGCCGGCCTTTGGCAAAAATGTCTTGCATTGGGATTAACAAAGGCTCTTGAAAGCTGGTTGTGGACTACGTGGCACATTTCAAATAGCTAAGGTGCAATATTCTTTTGTATAAAAATTAGTGAAGGTGCAATATTCTTTTGTAGTTGTGTGCAACAAATATAGTGTTGAGCAAGCAACTTTATAAAAAGCACCATTTTGTAAAGGGTAAATTGTAAAAATGCCCTTATATTTTTCTATAATTGTCAACATACCCTTGTATTTTATATATTTATCAAAATGCCCTTAATTCTTGTACTTTCCTGCCGTTTATACATGTTTTGCCTGCAGTTGTAAATGTAATATCAGAATGCATCGAAAGCATTAATAGCAAGAATTTGCAACGATTCATATGATATGATTTGTTTGCGGCATTCCAGTCGTTCTACTCCAACGATGCCAGCTCCTTCGTTTGTGCTGAAGCCGAAGGAATATGGAGTTGAAGAATCACATAAAACTGAGATCATAGCATAATTTCTTGTTGTCTGTTTGTAGATACAGAGGAATCTCTAAGACCGCTATGTGGCACTCCTCTCAGAACGTCGTAATCCTTTAAGAAGGTAGTAGTATGGAAGCTATGCCCAGCATGTACACCTGCATTGCATGCTAACGACAGCGATTTAGAAATGCCAGCTCCTTCGTTTGTGAAAGATTTGGAAATGCCAGTGATTTGGAGTTGCCAGCTCCTTCGTTTGTGAAAGATTTATGGATCTTCAACTCCAATGATGCCAGTTCTTGAGGCTGGCTGCCTTCGGCTGTCATGTTTGTGCTTCTGTTATGGTGAAGCAGCTCCCTGTTCCAGCTCAAGCTCTCCATCCATGCCCTGCGACTGTCATTCGCCGGTTCTATGCTCCTCCTCTTCCTTCCCATTCCAATCATCCTGTATTCTGAGCACACCTCTTCATTTCCTGAATTAGGAGTCACAGACGAAATCTGGAAGAACGGAGAAATTGAGCCTCTCAGCTGTGAAGAAAAGGCCCAGGGAGAAGAGCCTGGTATCAAATACTGGGATCATTATGTTGAAGGGTCTTTGAGTTCGATTTGTTGCAGACAAGAACTCGACTTGCAGATAAGAATGTGCCGTAAAAGAGAAGAGAATATAAGAACTGCCGTAAAAAGCACAAAAGGGGTATTTTGATAATTACGCTAGATATGGGGCATTTCTACAATTAGAGAAAAATACAGGGGCAATTTTACAATTTTCCCTTTTGTAAAAGTGGGTAATATTCCAACATTTGGGCCTCATGTAGTAAAGTAGAACTCATGTAGAAATAACAAAGTTTTGCATTGAATCACTATTACATTTTTACATCATACAACAATAATTGGCTCATGATATTTTCTTACAATAGGCCACAAAATTTACAAGGGACAAATAATATTATCTACTTTCATACAATGCTATAGCATGGAGGTTGCTCATGGCTTTGCCCATTTCCCTCTTAGGGATCTTGTGTGTCTTGTCTTTTGCAATATGGAAGTAGGGCATTAAGGGCCCTAAAGTTTTTCTATTCAAATTAAGGTTGGCTAAAACTATATAAAACAAAAGTTCGTAGATTAATTTTTTTTGGCGAAATTTGATAAAATAAAGCCTTTTAGTTATCTTTCTACTTAGCTAAAATGTAAAATTTATATGTTATGAAATTCTTATGTTGGCGAATTTTCCTATGTAACTTCAAATTCTGAGCACTCATTAGTACATCAATGACAACTTATTCAATATGCTTCTATTACAAAACAATAACATAGATGTTCAAAGTACAATTCATAAACAATGCTATTTGAAAGAACACACAGGGTCAAATATATCCAAATGGCCAACTTGGTACATGGAGCCCTTTAGAGTCACTATTAATACTCAACCTAACATTCTTCATAATATTTAACCTAAACAACTTATAGATTCAAATTCAATATCCATCAAAGCATAATTGATATAGCTAATGGCGATAGTTAAATGAAAGAGGTCCATGAATAGATTCAACATGGCAATTGAATTGATCAAGGTGTGCCTAGTCAGCTTCAGAGAAGGTGATTCAACATGCCATATTGTAGTCAATCTCGATTGAACCCTAGGCATTAAGGCATTGTATACGATGCAGAACAATAGCTACACGGCATAGTTGTATGACTGAGCCCATCAATCACACCTGTTCAGGGTTTTGGTAGAGCTCGCTCTTTTATACGGGGTCAAAGGCTGGGGCCCGATGATATTCCTTACCACTTGGAATGACCTGGAGCAGGTGCAGAAAGCCTTCCTACCTCGGCACTTGGAGTAAAATCCAGAGTGTGATTCTACTGTAGGAGACATGTTTCTTGCCACACTTGCACGCCATATAATCGACTTTCAAAAGGTAGACAGTATGTGACTTGCCTCTCCAACCTTGCCTATACCATAGCTATGGGTATGCTGGAAGGACAGACAAGCTCAGTGATTCTCCCTGTCAAATATGCAAGAGCGCGAGTGCATACAAGTACAAACTGAAGAGGATCACAATCACGTGAGGCAGTACCTTGATGCTTGCTTCCTTAGCAAGCTTTGAGATGCTGGTATCTTGGAATAGGTTAAGGCTGCAAATTACCAGTGCCGGGTTAATCCCATGCTTATATGGAGTTCACAACACTATCTACATACGCATTTGCCCATGAAAAAGCGCAGATTACTAGCTTAAATCGCACTGGCATACATCGTCCCTGAATTAAGACAGGTAGATGGGCTGATCGTGAGGATAGAATTCGAGGACGAATATCACACTCTTCAGAACTATCCAGCAGTCACCCACATCTAGGTCCGCTATGCTGAGTTAACCCCGCCTAACCGGTCGCTCTATGTGTTGTGATACAGCTTCAATAGGGTTACTAGAATCTCATCTCCATGAGATCATGGATCTGCGCAAGCAGCTATGTCTTCAGGCACTGCATTGAAATTGGAATGTATCATAATGCTGATAGATAGGCTTCTCATTCATCTCAGCAGATTTTCTACAATGGTGGACAGTGGATAGCCGCACACATGCGAACTACCCACGAAAAATAAAGGGAAAATCCAATTATATCATTTGGACCCCAAAACAAATACAATGCTAATAGATGAGTGGCTGATGTACCTGCCGAAAGCTTATCACCGGGATTAAAAACCCATACCTTTCGGTTTTTTTAGGAAAAACCCTAGTGATAAGCCTTGACAAGGGGCTTAGACAAGCGTAAAGGCATAGAATCGCTCCCAAAACCCAGCATGGAGAAGTCAAAGCGGATGGCGCCAACCCAACTGTACACGCACATCACCAACAACAAGCGAGAAACATACCAAAGAATAGCATCACCCGAAGGGTGGAAAAAAGCATCACCCACCGGGAAAAACATGATAAACAGAACTTGTACAAAATATAATAAACAAAGAAGGGTGGGAGGGTGGGTTCAAAGAGAATAAGGTACTGCTGAGAGAAGAGGAAGCGCCGATGAAATGTCGATGAAGAACTCTGCAATAAGTAGCAAACGCCCAACCTGATGAACGGCCCAAAATGCATGCGATGCATGCATGCGACGCATGCAATGCATGCATGCTCGTCTTGAGCAAGAATGCCGATTCGCTACGCGAAATCGACGACATTGTACAGTTTCTTAGCATGCCTAATACTACCCAGGTTTTTCTCAAAAACCCTTCGAGGCAAGGGTTTTTTAATCCTGATAGTAATACATTTGCTGTGCTCTTTGATTGTGTCCCATATCCATACAGCCAACACTAGCTTTCACAATTTCACAAGCTCAATCTCTGACTGTCTCATTGTAAGTTATTTTAAGTTAACCATTGCTCAACTTCAAAAATACAAGCCCATAATAATGGGGGGAACCTCTCCATTTTGTACTAAAATGTAGAGGTTCCCGACTTAAAAAATACAAGCCCATAATGGGGAACCTCTACATTTTATAGAGGTTCCCGACTTGAAAAATACAAGCCCATTAATGGGGCAACCTCTACATTTTGTACTAAAATAGAAACCATATTAGCTTGCCACCAACACTCCATCAACAATAGTAGAAAAAAACCTGGAAATAAAAAAAATTGCCACTTTTATTATTACTCTTAGCTCTAGACCACATCTCCACCGTCCAAAACTTATACATGCCACATATCCACCATTCTAATCACATAATTGTAGCATAAGTCATATCCTCAACCTCCATCCCTACGGTATGCCCTTCAGGCAACACAAAAAGTTATAGCTCTAACCGCCACCATTTATACACGAAACCAGTGGCCAGGATGATCAAACGGCCTAAAACAAGAGTTGGAAAACTTGTGAGAAAAATCCCATTATAGTATAGGGGAAGATATGTTATTATTTGTGAATGCAAGAAGTTGCTTATTGTGTCTTAAGATGGCTATTCCGGCAGAAATTAACGTGGACATGCTCTTGCAAAATGCAACTCTTATTAAACGTTCCCCTCTGCCTATGCTTGCATCTCCAGCCAAAGGGCTGGCTTGATCTCCATTGTTTCCGCCAGTGCTATTCAGAAATTTATTTTCTGTGTGAAAGAATGTAAATCCAGGCACCATTGCCACACCCGCTCCCTTAATCAAATCAGTCACGTACTCTACCTATATATAGTAATAAAAATGTCAGTCAACTGTACTAATCGACATTCTTCCAATGCACGAATACGCTAGAATAAAAAGCCACTTACAGCATTACCCTTCACATAATCAGGAAGCTCTGCAAAAACAAAGAAGGACCCTTGTGGCTTCAAGGATATAACAAAATCAGCTTCAATCAATGTTTTATACACGTAATCCCGCTTCTCTTCATAGTCCTATAAATACCAGCAACATCAGGACGTTTTCTGGAGTGGCATATCTGGCAACTTGTTTTATCTGACCTTTCTTAATGTTGAAAAGTAATCTTGGTTGCTTTGCAAAGCAAGAAATGCAGCCTCTTGAAAGGGAGCAGGTGCAGAATCAGTAAGCTTGACATGAATGTTTTGAATAGCAGTTGTGATTAGAGCTGGTGCTATAGCCCACCCAATTCGCCAGCCTTTGAACTTGCAAATAAAACAGCCCAGATTAGAAAAGGTTTGATGTGAATGCTAAAAGATTCTTCCAGAAAGGAAAAAAGGGCTTTTGCCTTGGTAAATCCAGCCTATATATCTTGACAAAAATGCCAACCTATGGCCTCACAAGAATAAGAATTGCCATGGTTGAGTAACAAGAACCTGTGACAGAGAAAGTCTTTGATAAGGATGATGTGACAATTGTTCTCTCCTGCATGTTGGGAAATGTGGCAATAGATACATGCTTGAGGCCATCAAATACAATATGTTCATAAACCTGTATAATCAAACTCAATAAGAAATTATATACCATATTCAACACAATAAAATATACTTACTTCATCAGTAATTGCAAGAAAATCGTACTTGCAGCATAGCCCAGCTATTCCTGCAAGGTCATCGGTGTTCATAACCTTCCCAGTTGGATTATGAGGACTGTAATGAAAAATCCAGCTAATTAGGTATAATAGAACATGAAGTCAAACGTATAAACAACACTTCTTGTGATTGAAGCAATTTTTAGATTTATACCATCAGTTTAACATCTGAACAACTCATATTTTTTCAAAAAATGTGAATTTGCGACAGCTGTCTGTGTCTCAAGAGACAGATGCCTATTTCTGGATTCTCAGGATTTAGTTCATTAGTTGTTGCAAAGTCACAGTTCAGCTCAGTCTCCAAGAGCATTCATTGTTCCATACCACAGAAACGTTGTAACAATCTTTGAAAGTGTCAATAATGCAATGCAAGAAATGATCCTAAAGGCTATGTTAAATACTTTATTAGACTTGGATGTACATTACCCCTCCTGATGTGTTAGAATTGCAAAACCGTCGGCAGCAGTTAGCATAAAAGCAACTGAAACATTAGTTTAATTCCACTCAACAGCCTGATAAGGTAAACAGGTTGTGTGAGCATTCAACCTATTAATGATTATTGCCTTGGTTCTAGAAGTGATTGCAGCTTCAAGTTTCCTTATGTCCAAATCCCATGATGGAGGATCCAATGGAACACTAACCTGCATAGATAAGAAAGAATTAGACAAATCAACTATCAATTACAAACAATTACAAACTATATATCATAAAAGCCATAATAGCAGGCATACCGTTCTGCCCCCTGCCATGATGATACATGGTCTATATGTATCATATGCAGGATCTAAAACAATAACTTCATCACCTTCATCGATAACTGCAAACTAGTAAATATAAGCAAGCTAGACAGTCTAAAAAGGACTTCCAAGGTCTTATTGGATGCCGCTATGCTAAGATCACATAGGATGCCACTTTAAGAATGAGATGCTGCTTATAAATAAATGAAGTTCATCCAATGGTGTATCAACGGGTTATTGTACGATGATGGATGTGCCATACCAGTAATTGATGGCATGTCATTTCCTGATTAGTTTGATGTTATGGAGTTCCTTCTCTGTTCGATCCAAGTAGGAAACCCAAAATTGAAGAAATAAACAGAAATAAAGCTGCATGTGACATCTCCACAACAAGAATCCTGGAAGGCATTTATTGTGAGAGAAGGTAGTCCAAATCCCTTGGTCCAATTGAGGTCCACAAATGGCCCTGTCCTATAAAAGCAGAGGCACCATTCACAAGCTACCAAAGCATATGGACCACAAAAAGGATGGAAGACACTGTACAGGTCTGTTGAGCACAATTACAGAATGGTGGATGGATAGCTGAAGCAAGTTGAGGATGACACCAAATGCCATGGCATGTGTTATGAGCATGCTGTTATTGCACCCATTCAAATAGCTGCTAAAAATACACAAACACCCACTGGCCTAAGCTTTTTTATCTATTAAGTTTTATCCTGTATGACGGTACCAAGAAGAAACACCAGAATCAACATTGACAGCAGATGTCACTCCTATAGATAGAACAGAGATCTCCAGTTTTTCAGGTACCTAAAAACATTTCAGATACTAATTTCATGCCATTAAATTGAAGTACGTTTCTCATATGTGGCAGAACAAATTACTCTCTATACCAACTCCGCAACTAAAATTGACTACTTTATCCAATGGTATTTAGGATCTACATATTCAAGAACACACAATATTTGCCAACCTGCAAAAATAGCTGCTGCCATGGCTTCCGTCTGGCCACAACAGATAGTAATCTCCAACATTGGGTCCATTTGAATACCTTGTGTTCTTTCAAACATCTGTGCAACCTTGTCACATACTCCTTGTACATGCCTGCAAATATAAAGACACCCATATGCATAATTCATGGTTATGTTAAGAAAACACTAGATGGCACTTTTATTGTTTTTCAGGTACACAACATAGAACTGGATACTCTCTCATGCTAGTTTTCGTTTTCCAACTGATAAAGAAGATAATAACTACTAGTGAAAGAAGGAAAATAGAAAAAAAAAATCATTATTGTCTATGGAAGCCTAATGGGTTCTATGAGACCAATGTGTGAATGATCCTTTCATAAGTACTTATAATCAACTATACATGGATGCTGCTTCCACACTAATTATTGAAGAGGAAGGGCCAGCAGGATAGATGCTACTAAAGGCCAACCTCAATGACCATTATGACCATCATCCACAACAATGAGACTGTAGAGCGTGTCCAAGCTAGACTTTTCAAAAAAAATTTTAACTCCAGCCATTAGGATGGAAGGGAACATATTCTAAGCTGCACTATTCGTCTCTTGCCCTATCATTTCTTAGCATTTTTCCTTCCCCAGCTTGATACCAAATGAGGACATTTCAATCATTTAGTCTTGTTCACACTTGCCTTGACTCTAATTAGATCCAAAGGAAATAAGGGCAACATTTACCTGTATTGATTCAAATCTGCCCTAATGGCAGCTACTGCTGCTTCCTTGATTTCAAATGGAGCTGGAAAATCAGGAAAACCTGCAAAATTTACGAAGCAGTGGTATAAACAAAAATACAGAAAGGTTTTCTGTATTTTCTGTACGAAAATACAGAAGTCAAACCTGCATAACAGGTCATTGCTAACTGCATCTTTGAAGCAATATTAACGTTGACAATTGTGAGCAACAGACATAAATTGAAAGAGGAGTCAATAGCAAGAAAAAAATGTTATTGAAGTAATGAGATGATGCCAAAGTTTTAAAAGATTATACTATCCTTTACACATAAACACGGTTGACATGAAGACTTCATGAGCTGAAACAATGTATTTTAATGCATCATCAATAAATAAATGATCCTGTTTACGTGTCATATCTGATCTTATCTTTTTTTCCTTACAACTAGATCATTAAAGTACTCTGTTCAAGCTAAGAGCAAGTTAGCTGACTGCATATCCATAAGGAAACGTTTACATCCCGATCCTATGCTGCAGGACCCAACAATACCTAAATCAAGACAATCCATATCACATTGCATCACTTATTTGGACAATGTGGGCGAATGGCTAAACCATGAAAGCAACAATCTGTCAGTTAGCATGCTGGCCAGTACATGACTCTTAACATGTTAGCCAAAAGGTCATCTCTATCTCAACTAGATCCAACAACAGAATGAGGGTACACAATCTGGCAAAAGTCCTAGAAACTTGAAGAGAAGACAGAAAAATATTTCGAAATAACTAGGACGTTGAATTGACATTTACATTGAAATGGAGAAAAAAACTCGTTGAATTACGTAAATGCCATTTTTATGCTGCAATTTAATTTTTCTTCGTCTGATGTTGATGTTATGACTCAACCGAGTCTGAAAAATGCAAGAAGAGTAAGTGCAAGTACTTGGTTGCAGATTCTGCACTGATTCGTTAAATGTAAGTACCTTCTGCAAGGTTGATGGCATTGCAACGTTGGGCAAGATAGGAGAGCTGCTGAATTGTCGAAGGAGAGAAAGACGCTGCTCTCCTTGACAGGCAACTTCGAGCGCCCATCGATTCTTATGTTCTCGGATAAGCAGTACTAAAGGGTAAACCTTGCTATATCTTTAACCTTTCGATTTCAATAAAGATGCCATTTCATGGTGGGGGTATCTTCTCCAATATTCTCTAGTACACGTGTTGCTTTGGGATTCAACAGGATCAATTTCTGAAATCCATGCAACTAACCAATTGGGCGGATTCCTCAAGCTTTGGAAGAGCATGTCCATCCTTCATATGAAAAACGGAGTACAGAACATATTGAGAATATTTGGGATGACCTTATTGCTCTATCCTTATTGCTCTTTTTCGATCATTGGATCGAAGCATTATTCCATGAATGTGCCAAATCAAGGGTTGTAGAATTTCCACATCAGACCCCCGTATACACCCGCGCACCCCATACGACCTTTCTACGTATATACATACACCTAATACTTCCATGCATACAAATAAATAGTGAAGGTCATAATATTGCATTTACAACAGATGCACTAACATAACAGTGAACTAAAGTCAGCAAGTGACATATATTACATTGCCAGATACACAGTTAACCAAAGTGGACAGCTCACAACAACAAGCTTTCACAAAGGGCGTCCCTGCCCAAGACGTCTGTACACAAGCAGACTATGAGCAGAGAACAACACAATAACATAAGAGGGAACGAAAGTGAGCACGTCACATGTACTGCATTCCCAGATGTGCATATCTTAGAAACCTGAAACCTGAACAGTCACGAAAGAAGGCTGAGGAAGAAGCTTCCACAAAGGGCGTCCATGCCCAACACCTTTGTGCATAAGCAGACTATGAACAGAAGTCCAAAATAAGAGAAAACATGACGGCACAAGATTCATGGAATTATCCAATTCATATACTACATGTACCTGCACCCTATATTACACTACAGAACTCTGCACTCATGAGAAACCCTTGTATTCACAAGAAACAGTGCTGGCTTTACAAAGAACCCCAAGAACCACCCAGTCAATTCTCAGTCTTTCCAATTGTACAACTCTAGCTCACCTCGCCCCTGTACCAGCCATGTCTCCGTCCACACAGTAGCAATTGGAATTGCAGCTAGACAACCAATGTACTTCTCAAGAAAGTTCGTTGCTGCAACAAATGACTGATGTGTCTCTACCGTCTCCAGCACAGAAAACACAGACAGTGGAAGAAAACGCTCCACAATTAGGCAATCGAAGAGCACACCTGATGATCCCTCAATCAGCCCACACGCCATATAACTGCTATCAGCGAAGTATTCCTTTTTGAATGTGCAGAAGAATTTCTTCTCCTCCTTGGCAAGCAGGACAAAGCTTTCCGGCACTGGCAATCCCATCTCAAGCGCCTCCTCCTTATAAAGCAGTAACAAATGCAGAGAAGGCATGTCTCCAGCCACGAAGAATGCTGCCACAAATGCCCTTTTTGGCAAGACATATGCCGGGGAGCCTCCAGGCCTCCAGCGACACCATCTGGCGGCCCAGCATGGCGTCCATCTCCTCCAGCGAATACGCGCGCCCATCAGACGCGCCCGCCATGCTCGGACCAGCCCTGCCACGAATCTCCACCACGAAACCATTGCGCAGACCAAAAAAAACAAACACCAAACCCTAACCCCCATTTCTCTCCCCACCATTGCCAAAACCTTACTAACCCATTCATTTGGGAACCTTATGAGAATAGCCATATATTGAATGGATTTTATCATTTATTATTTGGACGTTCTATGTAATTGGACGTAATCCGTTCAATGCTCAGTATGTTGATTCACACATATCAACACACCAGATGCCTTAAGTGCCCCATTCTGGATTGCTATTGAAGACTTTCCTCCAGAGTTTCAGGATTCTGAGTTCATTTCTGATATTGCTAATGAGATTGGACTTCATTTGCGACATGCTATAACCAATGGCATTACTAAGATTTGTGTAGCATGACCCATTTATCGTGATCTGCGTCAGACAATTATTGTTTAGAGTGGGCCTAGTCCAAAGCGATCTATATGTGTTGTTGATTATCTTGGATGAGCATGATATATAGAAACCTTTATATAATGTTGTTGGAAAATTTACCAAAGTAACCCTAATTGTTGACTTAGTTCCCAAAAAGCCCTTCGTATTTGTGAAATTCCCAAAATGCCCTTAATCCTTAAGTATCTGGTAATTTAAAAAATCACTAAAAGCTAGAGATAAGCCTATCATTCTGATACTAGAAATGATCGAAGACAATTAATTTAATGCTTTTTTTAAAATCATATTGAAGGAGAAGCTTTATAAGCATCTTGTAGAGAAGCAGCTTTATACCCATCCAGGTTACTTGTGCAGCTCATTTTGCTATATATATTGTCCGTATCTATCCTCCAAATATTGAATTTCTTGAAAATAATGAATTGTTACTTCATGCAACATGTTATCCTCCTGGCAGGCCTAAAAGAAAACGGGATAGGACAGAAGATATGGACGTGTGTACAAGTGCACACATTGTGGTAATGTCGGGCATAATGAAGGCAGTTGCAGAAATTCTATTTGACATTTTTGTTGCATATTTTTGTCATAATTATTTTTGAAATTTATTTTCCAAATTATTATCATCTGTAAGAAACATTTCTTCTTAGAAAATGATCCTCTATTGTAAATACGTACTTTTTGGTGATTTTCAATATACAAAGGGCTATTTGGGAAAATACTTAAGAATTAAGGGCGTTTTGGGAATTTCAAAAATACAAAGGGCTTTTTGGGAATTAAGTCAACAATTAAGGTTATTTTGGTAAATTTCCTAATGTTGTTTGAAGCTGATTCCATGTCATGATCGATCTTGCTTTGATCGCAAATCTCACATGATGATATTGCAAGAGCAAAGCAGGCTGCATGCTTGTTTGAGCTAGATTCTTGGATTAGAGAGTTTAGAACATGTTATCTTGAAAATCCTTTGAAACAAGTCTCTTTTGCATTCTTATATTACCTGCGATAGGGCTTATATTACCTACGATAGGGAAGTGTATTGAAGAAGAACTATTGCGTAGATAAAAGACAAAAAAGTGGTCCTAACATTGAAACATTCAATATGTAGCATAATAACAGGGGGTTTTCTTTGTGTTTTTGTACGTTTTTCACTAAGGTTTTCCTATGATTTCGTGATGTATTCAAATGGATGTACTAATGCGTACATTTAGAGTGCACCATTTCTGAGCCATTGATTTTAGCCTTTTTTTTTTCAATGGTCAACAACCAATGGCTCACAACGAAAACCCTTTTTTGTGCATGTGGTGTATAATGGGCACATGAAGGGCCATTGATTTTAGCCCTTGGTCAACAATGGCTCACAATAAAAGCCCTCTTTTGTGTGTGTGTGGTGCATAATGGGCACATGAAGGGCTTGAAGGGCGCATGTAGTGCAGTTTCCCCACCGGCAACACATTTCTTATCATAACTTTTGATCCAGAGCGCTGTTTGAGATGATTTTTATTGCGTTGGAAAGCTCTCTTCGAGATCTTTTTGATAGTTTATGATATGGATATGTTTGGTTAAGTTATCTATGCTAAAACAGCAATTTTTCGGCCGGGTTTGGTAGACTTTCACATCCTACCAGCTGATTAATACAGGATTGCACTATTGGATATTGTTTTATGGCTCATTCTGAATGACGCTTGCAAAAAATTACCATGCATTTTTAGATTTTGAGGCAGTTGTTAAGCAAATTCCAAGGCTTCTACATCCTTGTGCTAACAAGCAGAAAAGTTTCCCATTTTGGTTTCTCACCACAAGAATCTATGGAGGCCAAAGGCTGCTGTTAAATTTCAGTTGAAAAATGTTTGTGTATGGGTGTTGCAAACTTTATGACTTTCAGAATAATGGGATCAATTTGCTCTATCTTTATGGTAAAATTTTTTGCAACACAAACCATTAACATCCAACATATAAAAATTAAATCCCCCAACACATAACAACCAACACATAACAACTATTGACATTAACAACCAACACATAACTACCATTGACATTAATTAACACAACCATTGGGTCCAACACATTTAAATTAAAATTCCCCCCTTGAACCCCCTTTGGTTTGGGTGCATATTCACATGGAGGGTGACGTAGGGCAGCGAGAGCCCTCATAATTGTATTTTGCACGTACGAAATCAACACCATATAGTATTTCGCTTGAAATCTTATAGTATTTTGCGAATCTTGTTATATAGTATAGTAAATTTTGTACTTGCATATCCCAATATGCACCCAAACCAAAGGGGGTTTAAGGGGATTTTAATTTAAATGTGTTGGACCCAATGGTTGTGTTAATTAATGTAAATGGTAGTTATATGTTGGTTGTTAATGTCAATGGTTGTTTGGGGGATTTAATTTTTATATGTTGGATGTTAATGGTTTGTGTTGTTAAGCTGCAGTTTCCATAAGATTTTTGGAAAGACTAGACCCTCAATTTGGGGGTTTCATATGTGCGTACAAACTTTGCGCACCTTTTATGCAAGTATCACTTATTTTTTGATGCTGCCAAAGGCCTTATCTAATCAGAATAAGTTTGATACAAGATCAATTGAAAAAAACATGCATAATATGATCGTTTGCTCATATACATTTGATGAAGATGAGAAAAATGTGCTGCAGGAGAGGACACATTCTATTCTTCAAATTAATATTATTGCAGATCGAGATTGGTGCATTTGCCACACTCAAGGCATTTAAGTTGTTTGTGATATTCTTCTTGCTTGCTAGTTCCTTTGCAACATCTCCTCGCCATTTTAAAGCTTCTCTACAGTCATCATGGTATGCAACAAAAAAAAATGATGCTATAACGTTATGCCCCCTACTTGATCATGACAATTATCACTTTTGAAAATTCCAGTGTTGGTAAACAGAGATATCATAATCTATTGGTAATCATCTAGAATGGCGCGTCATGTATGGGCAAGTAAATTGCTTCGGTCACTGTAATTACCATGGTTTTCTCCATGTGCCATAGGAGAATATTGCCAATTACATGCAGAATATTAAGTTTTCCATGTTTTGCAGAATCTAGGCAACAAGTTCTTGCTAAGGCTACTTGATCAATAGAATTAACTCCCTCTCTAGCAGAAGTTTGTAATGTTCAATGTGCTTCATTTTGTAGATTGAAAACTCTATAATAAAGACAACTATGCTGTGGGTTTTGTTGTTCTTTGTACTTCTTGATTGGTCTCCATTCAATCTAAGTTGTATAGGATCTTCCAAGAGAATTTTAAATGTTAGCAAGTATTATAGAAATGGATTGGGTCACATGACCCCTACAAAAAGCAAGCAATCATTCATAGCAACCATTTATTAGTGTATAATAAATAGAAGAGTATTTAAAGTCATCTGTGAGTATTGATTTATGAGCATAAGACTGTCTCGGTTTCATGGTTTGTAGTAGACCACCACATTTAGCATACATATAGATACCAAAATAACCGTTCCTAACCTTTGGATAGTCTGGCTCGAGTTCCCCGACTTAGCTCATACACTCTGAGCCTTTCATATTGCATAATGCATGCCTCCAGAGATATAGTTTTGCCTGGCACATGCTTTTGTGTTCCAACAACTTAAAACCTTATAGAGATGATGCACTATCATATGCCATCAAAAACTGCTTACATCATGCATAAGTTGTGAATGACTTTCCTAAAATGCTCTAATCATCACACGCTATGGGGGCATACAAGCAGCAAGACAAACAAATATAATAGTTTGCGGTATATAAACTAAGAAACAAACACATACAATTGTCTCAAGATCATCTACCATCTTATTCTAATACCTGCCTTCTCAGTTCCCTTCTATTTCGCCTCTCAGGTTCCCTGCTTTGCCCAAAAGCTGATGCCGTAGTTGCAGTTGCAAGGGGATCTCTGATCCAATTTGTTTCGCAAGGCTTTCTAACATCTCAGCTGCTTCTCTGAATCAAATGCAGTCCTGCTGCTTCTTTGAATAAAATGCAGCATTTCGTAGTCAATGCATTCTATATTTCTCGAATGCAAGCAAGTTTCTTTCTAGAAGGGCTTGGAGAAATAGTCGGACATCCTAGGGCTATTCTTATGATCTCAGCACATTGGAATACTAGAGATCCAATTGTCTACATGACATTAAAAAATGACATATACGACTTTGATGGTTTTCCTTCTCATTTCTCCGATCTCACCTTGTCCTTTACCCCAAGCTTGCATTTCTGCTAGTGCACCTTTGTTTTCTTATGTTGTGAATTTTGAAGCAGGCAAATTGATAAGAGGCATGGAAGTGAGATATGCATGGTTTTGTGGAAAACATCTGAATGTGACTCGTCCTAATGCCAGTTGTCCAATGTTCACTTTTGCCCTTCCCTCTATGAGATAACAATTTGATTGACTGAGAAATGGTGAACCAAAGAGGAAATTTGGATATTCATGAGAACTGGCAGGTTATGGACTCTATTTTGTGGTTCCTTTGTTATGCTCATTTAAAACGTGGTGCATCTGGCTGGAATGATGTTTATTTTGAGTGTGTTTGAAAGAATGTCTTCTTTGAAAGACTCATACATCTATAGTGCAATATCCTTGTTCCAGGCAGCTTATTGTTCACTTTAGCATTAACGGATGAGGAACCTAGCCCAAGTATTGTTGGATGTTTGTTTTAGAAATAGGAGTAACTGTCATAGAAAATATGCAGATTGCAGCAGAAGTCTTCTAAGTGCCAGCTTGAACATCATTAGAGAAACAATCTCCAATATGACGACTATATTAATTATGATCATATTGTTCTCGATGTGCTTGCAAGCTTATGTAGCTTACTCAGTTAGTGTGAAAATTGGCACTGATAAATTATAGAAAGAGCAGAAGATAACTAAATGCAGATAGTATATTCAATATAGAAAACTTGATTGGACAAGCTCCAACCATAGCTTATATGGATAACAGACACGACTCTTCATGAACTCATGCGACTCTCTAGATTAGACTGCCACGTCATATGATGACGTGGTTATGGATGATGAGGTGGAGGTTGACAATATATCAACACCCTCCCTCAAACTACAACTACATCATCCTCGTCATGGCCAGGTTGATAAGTTAGCCATCTCTGGCCTTTCCTGCATCTTCTAGTCTTCTTTTGAATGTTCTTGTTCTTGGAATTTGTGTCAGGAAGTTTTCTCTTCATATATGAATTGTTCCATTCAAATTCTCCATTTTGAGCTTGCAGAATTTTATCAGACATTTACAGCTTCTGTGAACATCAAATTCATATTACTGCCTTCCAAGATTGATTGCATCATGTCTGGATCATCTGCAAACTCATAACAAAGACCCCACAAATCTGATTTCTCTTGCTTGCATGCCAAAGGAGTAATGTCTTCTTTCAAGTTCTTATGTTGTGCCATTACTCCATTCCTTGGAGCATTCTTTAGATTGCTCACATCATCTAATCTTCCCTCCCTTGAGCATCTAAAGATTATGTTGTCTACATTGAAATTAAGAAATGTACCTTTAATGCACCCTTCTCTAGTTATTTGCAGCCTTGGTCCCTCCCTTAATCTGAGCTCCAACTGCATCTTGTGCATCAGGGATGGGATAGGGATATTTGGTATCTCTCTTTTGTGCAATCTCATTGCTTGTATCTCTTCTTTCTGGAGCATCTTCTATGGCTGAAAAATTCGTGTGGAAGCAGCCATCTGCATTCTGGTACACTGGATAAAAGCATTTCCCAATTACAGATCCGAAATCCGTAAATTCCAGACAGTTTTGTGCCTGCTCCTGCTGGCATTTGTCTTCCATTGTTGCATGCACATGGACGCCAACACAGTCAAATCTGCATGCTTTAAACTGTGGTTGTAGCAGGCTGTTACCCTGGAACCCTCCCTTGATCTGTACATATTCAACTGCTTGCCTATCACTTATATGGGTCCCATCCAAATCTCTGGCAACTGCTATAGATCCAAAAGAATTGTCCTGAACTGCATTATCCTTCCAAATTATGTGGGCTTTACCGTCCACTTCAGCGGCAAGGGCATCTTCGACCTTAGTCCAGTTTGTTGTGGGCAGCGGCATCTCTTCAACAGCAACGCTTTCCATAGCCAGAATGGTATGCTTGAAGATTTCTGATTGAGGGCTCTGCTGAACCCCATCTATAAACAACAATAGGTCAGCATCAATTTGGTATCTTCCTGCAATTGCAGGTAATCCTTCCTTTTGAATATCTGCAGTGTGCCTTTGCACCTCAGCCCCAACTCCTTCTGAAATTATCTTGTGACATTCGAATGCTAAGTCTTTTGGAAACCCATCTTCTTGGACAACGACATCATAAAAGCCATCAACGGCAACTTTTCCTTCAAGGATATCATCGGCAATGCTATTCTTGCCCATAAAGCCAAATTTGGTTTTTAATTCTAGAAATTTCCCCTTTTCTTGGCCAAATGCGTGTCCTTGGCCTTGGGTCTTGCATAGATCATTATTCTAATCTTCTGGCGCCTCTGCAACAATTTTAGCTGTGGATAAAGCTGCTCCAATCTTGGCCGCTTCTCCAACCGCCATGTCTGCAACCATGTCCCGAGCAATAGCAATAGCATTTTCCGCACATCACTCTCAACATTTCGCAATCATTTTCCCTCCAAACCTTGAATCCTGGTGGAGGCATCTTCCATGTAAATGGTCTTGCATTTACATTTCGATAGATGTCTAGGGTTTGATTTGTGAACAATCCCACCTATGCAAATTTCTTCTGCCTCCAAACCTTCGGCAATTGGCATATGGAGATTTGGGTTTGCATCTTCCATGTAAATGGTCTTGATGTATTTCCCCATATGCATTAACCTTAAAAAATATGATTTTTGCTTTTTCTCTTCATGGCCATTATGAATGGGTTATCACTAGATAGGTCTTGTGAAGATCAAAATTACAAAAAGTTTTTGAATCGGCATTCTCAAAAGTTATAATGAAAAAATGATACCTGAAGTCCGGTACCGTAATTAATTAGTCAAACCAGGATTTGGGTTTTAATTTTTCTCTTATTGGACGCTTTAAAAGCTGACATGGCATTTTAAGCTTCCCTTAATGGGACAAAATGTGATCTCATTTTTCCTCTAATGTTTAATTTTTCTGCAGCTTCTTCAACGACAACAGAATTTTGTGGGTCTTCCATCACAACCCCTTCCTTAACATAACCGCCCTTGGCATCATCCTTCCCCTCTTCCGGAATACAAAAGGAAATAGAAAAACATGCAGTTATGAAAGATTTAAATACCTTCACTCTCTTCGATACAGTATTCACTTTCTTCAAGGCATACTTCAGCGAATTCTTCTTCCTAACAATTAATGCAGGGTGGTTATGACTCGGACGAGACAGTAGAAGAATAGAAGATATACTTAATGGCCAAAGAAGCCATGATAGAAAGATAAGAACAACACTGTATATGTTATAAGATTTTGTAACGCAATAATATATTCCATTCAAAGTGCCTCTCGGGCAATTACATTGTTGCTTCCATAAAATGCCTTCACAAAACACTCTTGCAAAATGGCACTCTTTCAAAATACAACAAAACATAAAGTTCTCAAAGGGTCATCCATTTAGCCAAGGATCACCAGCAGGTCTCAAAGGGGAGATCCATTTAGCCAAGGATCACCAGCATAGCTCAGGTCTCCTGATTGACAGGACTTTCAAATTTTACATTGTCCCCCTCAGCAACCGTGACACTGCATTGCATCAGGTCATGCTCACCCTTTGCATGCTGGATCTGATCACAGAACTCTGGTGAGACCACCACATTGAGGTTAGATCTGGCGGTAGCAGAAATCTCCTCAAGATTGACAAGGCAATTCTTCAAAGTGAAGGAGCCAAGCTCCTCTGTCTACACAGACGCATCAGAATAACGGCGCTCCCTCTTCTTTGAAGGAGAGGGTGTCGTAGGGGGCTTGCGATAACCACCTCCTGCAATGCCTTGGCCATGCCTCCATTGCCCTTCCATGGTGCTGCAGACTAAAAGGAGATGAATTAGATAAACTAAACCCTACAACCACAGTCTCTTCAAAGAGCAAACATTACCCTTAAGCTCGGAGTTGATCGGATGTAGGAATGCTGGGAGATGAGGATGCCGGAACCAGGTACTGGGATGTCAATTGAAAGAAAGCGCAACACTTTTTATAGCCAAAATTGGCATGATGAGGGCTCTGCCGATTTGTGTGAGGCGCTGGAATCTATAAGCCTAAGAGCCCATAGCTCCCGCCTCACATACTCTCAAGTTGGGCTATTCTGAACATTCGTGTATAACAATATGCTTCATGTTCTGGCAATGATTCATCTGCTCGTCATGTTGTGGTAAGCTCTATGTCTTTGTTCTTCATAATTTGTAGTATGGGTGTTTGAAGCATACAAATAGGCGATGGATTCTGATGTAGGCAAGTTAACAATAATATTCGTGAAATCCACAGATCCATCTAGCCTTCCCAGCCAGTTGTCCCTTCGCAGTATTAAACGGTCTTACCATTACAAACTTGTTGGTAGAAACTTTGGACCACAAACAAAGACTTTGAGGTCCTTGGGTTCTATTATTTTAGTTGGCTTTTCTATTCTGGTAGGGCTTTAAAGAGAAAGCAAGGAAGTTTTATTGAATACTTATTTTTCTTCCGCTATAGAATCCTCTACTAGGATTGCTGTTAGGATTGTAGCAGAAGGCATGCTGCCGTGGAAAACTCTAAGTTTGGCCATGGCCATACAATTTGTTTGTTTACAGGCATGAGCGAGGGGAGAGAGGTACGTAAAAATGATCAGAGGCCAGCCTAGAAAACAACAAGAATGATGTGCATATGGTATAACTGGACTTTATGTGCTTAAAGTCTTTAGTCTGTCTTGCGAGCCAGCAAGATAGGGTTCTTTGTAGATGAGTTATTCAACCATATATCCTCACTCTATGCTCTGTTTCAATATGATTTAGTTTGTTGTTTACTGGGAAGTCCATTTACACAATCGGATTAGAGATGAAGCCTCCTTGAATATGAATTACTCTGAATAAAGGACTAATAGTTGAGTTTATTTATGTAGCCATTTAAATTTAGAAAGAAAAAGTTATAGAGTCCATATGCATGCAATAGGCGATGCCATTCTATATCTTCCGCTCCTTTTGTCTGCTCTAAACTCTAAATTTCGATGGCACATTCTGGAAGGTGGCATGTATGGATATGGAAATATGATCAAGCTCAGATGTTTGTCCAAACAACAATGCAATTTAGCTCATCCTTATATGCAAGATGACGGGCTTTGACTCAACGTAAGCATATTTGGGTTTTAAGCCCATTAAGCCGACCAAATTCTAACTTCTAGAGTTCTATACTTCTTGCATTGGAGGTTTTCAGTTGTATAAAGATTTATTTGCAGTTGTACAAAGATTCAGTCTTATTGTTCATAATCCTCAAGATTCATTTGCAGTTGTACAAATTCATTCTTATTGTTCATAATCCTCAATATTCATTTGCAGTTGTACAGAGAATCATTCTTATTGTTTGTAATCCTCAAAAAATGTGTGTGTGTGGCATCTTTTAATTCATTTTATTGTTCAACAAATGTTAATAAACATTGATAAAGTAAAAGTTTCCTCAAGTGTTGTCCCCAAAATCGTCCCCATCTTCTATAGCAAGCCCCTACCCTTTGATTAAGGGCTCAAATGGAACTCTTTGGCAAAACCATAAACTGGCAGCTAGCTAGTCGATCCTTAGTTTGATCTATTGTTATTTCTTCTTACTTTCTTTGTATAAACAATGAATTGGTTCCCTTGTGAACTTGGCTTTCCTTTTTTTTAAGAAAGCATTGCATTGTCAAATGTTGGACTTTAAGAGTGGGTTCAATTGCACGTTTCTGAACTAAAGAAATGTTCATAACGGCCTTGGCTGTCGCAATAAATTTCTTGTATTATTTAATTGTGTTTTTCTAGAAGCCCTTGAATTTGATAAATACATATATGCTATGCCATTTTTTAGCATAATGTTAAGATATAGATAGCATAATGAGGCAGCTTCCACATGTTAATTTCCACATGCCAATTTTAAGGTTGGACTCCATTCACCTTCCTTCAATATGTGATATTCTTATAATAGAAGGATTGGCATCAAGTTGCTCAATCCCTTCAACTAATTTTTTCAATTCAAACACGACTTCAGACATCGTAGGTCTATCAATTCCTCGTTCGGATGTGCACAAGAGTGACAATTCAATAATTTTCCATAATGATTCCATATTGTAGTTGTTGCAGATAAGGGGATCTATGATGTTATCAATTTCACACTTTTCTAGATGACTTTGAATCTGCAAGAAGATCATATATGTCAATTCAAAGAAAGAGTTATAAGTTTAGCATTTTATAGAACCAAGAAATAATCTATTCTACATAACAAGAAAATTAGTTGATTTAGTGAACTATGAGGCTAATGCTGAAATTGAAAAATATACTGTAGGGTGCTCGCTATTAAATCTAGGATTTGCTAATGATTACGTTGGCAAATATTTTTTACTAAAAATTTTGGTTGAAAAAAAACAAATTAATCAAGAATTGGGTTTTTTTAGCATGGTTTTATATGCCAAACCATTGTCTAAACCAAATTTAAAAGAGGGTGCGAGCTTTTCTGATCTAAGATTAGGGGTTTTCCATAAGGTTAGTCAATGGGTATGATGCTACAAGTCTAAGGATCGTCTAGGTCTATGGATGCAGTAGGTCGAAGGATCGTCTGGTCTATGGATGCACCTTCAAGTGGAGCCTATTCATGCTCTCATAGCAACCCTGGGATGGAGCCCATTCATGCCCGGATACGAATGGTAATGGCCGGCAACCCACTTCCATTTCTCTTTGGTAGATTTGCTCCTCGACAGAGAAAAGTTCTTCCGCAGCACTTGCCAGTTCTGCTACTGCTAGTAAATATCAGATCTAAAGGTTCATCTCCTTATGTTCCAAGGCCTACTTTCAAAAATTACACCCATTGGATACAACAGAGGTCCCAGCAGATTGAGCAAGATTGTTTTTGCATCAGAGGTTGAAGAAACTAATCAACATGATGAGCAGAGTGTATCTACTTCTGACAAGTTTGATATTGGCCCTATATTGTATGTTCCTTATTTTATTGGTCCTTATTGTATTGTATGTATGCTGATGATGTTTCACTTATTGCATATACCGCTGCCAGTATGCAACAACATTTACATGCTCTGTACATTTTTTGTGTGAACACAGGCCTGCGTGTTAATCTCTAAAAGACCAACCTCTTAGTAGTTCAATCTTCTCGGCATACTATTCCAACTTTGTACAATGATAGCAACGAAATTGAAGTTGTAGATACAAGTATCTTGGTGTAGAGTTCTGTAAGAACACACTTTGGGAACAGTGTATTACCAAGCTTGTGACTGCTGACTGGAGAGCACTCTATACAATTGCGCGCAGAGATTCATGATTGCTCACAGAAAGCCCACTTGTTTCGGGCTTTGGTAGAACCTGTTTTACTATATGGTTCTGAAGTATAGGGGCCTGCCGTTAGTATAGTGGTTGGGATAGCTTGGAACGGGTGCAAAAGTCCTTTCGCACGTACAATCTAGGAGTCAAAACTACGGTGGCCTATGCTATTCTCTTACAAGAGACATGTTTTTGGCCTCTTCAATATTCTGCCATGAAGCGCCACCTCTATTATATCAGCAAGGTGCATCATATAGATGATGATAGGTATCCTCTTCTCATGCTTGCCATGGCTGAGTCTCCCCAGCCTTTGAAATGATGTTGGAAAGAGAATTGTAATGCATGGTTTGTGCGCTTGTCTGTGCAACCGGAACACTACATGTTGCTTGCTAGTTCTGACCCTGAGCTTTTGCAACAATACCTCGATGGTCGTTTTTCTCAGAAGATGTGGGATGCAGTTACCTTAGCCCAAGTTAAAGCCAGTCATTATCATGCACATATAAATCCCACTTTGGCATGAGGACCACAAGCTTATTCGCTTGCTTCCTTCTCCAGGAAAAAGCTTCTAGCTATTGCATCAATTTGCATAGGGTCCTACAAGCTACGGATTGACACAGGTAGATGGGAGCGTAATTGCCACGAGAAGCGAGATTATGTGCATATTTCCAGTTATAGGTTATTGAAGATGGACGACACTCTGCTAAGATGTCCTGCTTTTGAGATAGTCAAGAATCGTTATTTGACTTTAGCATTCCATTCCACGCTTCCACAACATCTCAGAAAACCCATCTGTGCATGACTTGACATTATGCATACTTGAGGTTCTAGAGGAGCATCTTCAATTATTGAGCCCTTAGTATCCATCATCACCTACTTATATTTTTTCCTTGCTTGTCTAGTATCATTATTACTGCAAAAGGTTTTTTCCCTTGAAAAACGTTCGAAGCAGGGATTTTTTAACCCTAGTAGAATGGTTGTACTAAGCCATTGTATGGGTCCCATGGTCCTTGGTCTTCGTGGACGTTAAAAAATCTATTCTATTCTATGGGTCCCATGGTCCTTGGTCTTCGTGGACGTTAAAAAATCTAATCTATTCTATTCTATTCTATTCTATTCTATTCTATTCTACATCCGAGATTCTTTTGAGCCTTTTCTTTAGCGTCAATCCGATCTTAAGCCAGGTTTCTACACCTGTATGGAGTCATTCAGTTTTTTAATCTTGTATTCTGATTTGTTTATCTTTCTTCTACAGGCAACCTTCTATAAGATTCTTAAATATTTCTTCAAAGGTCCCGACTGCAGCTCTTAGAGCCAGGTTTTGTGCTTTCAGAAGGTTAAAGTGTGCTAAAAGAGATAACGTTTTTAGCGTGATCCAACCCACAAATCCTATGCTTATCCTTTATCTATAGCTCTACATATATCATAGCCTTTTCTTTCCAAAGTTTTTACTACCTAATCTACTTAGCAATGGCATCCCTTTTCTCATCTGCTCAGCTCAAAGGGCCGGATTTGTTCCTTTTTTTGTTTGCCACCCAAGTTCTTTATCCCTTCACCTGCTCAAGGTTCAAACTGTTTCATCTTACTGAAGAGCTTAAACTATCCATGCACAAAAACGTCAAACTATTCTTTTGCCAAACTGCAATGCAGCACCATTTGTGCTCCTTAAACAACAGATTATTTTTAAAGAGTTGTTTCTTTGTAATCGACCACTGCAGAAGGAGGTCGTATATAGACAAAACCCACTAGAAGTTTTGTCAATGCAAGAAGAATATATTATTGAGGCTGTACTAACAACATAAGACTGTTCTTGTGGCTTCTAATCTTAATTCTCCACCGGATTTGTATGAGTTTGGTCCTAATTGTTACACAAGAAGCAAAACACAAGAAGCTTTGTGATTTCCACAAACCAACCACTAACGCAAATGCAGTTGAGCAGAATACAGGAAATAGTGGACAAGTTGGCAAAATCATTCAGGAAATGTGCAACCATGCATGAAGCAAGCAGACAGAATTATGAGGGAAGTATCCAAGGTCGCAACTGATTAATCATGTATAATTGTACAAGAAGTTGTACTATAGGGCAATTTTTGACCTTGGGGGGGGGGGGAAAAGGACACTTCACAGGCTATGCTTAAGAATCTTACATATCAACTGCTTAGGAATGAGTTGCTAAGATAGAAAATTTGCGTGGCTTCGCTCGAGAGACAGAGATGGTGCTAGAGAATCCAAAATATAAGAGCCATTGAAAGAAGTGGAATTGGGGTGTTGCTAATTGTTTTGTATTGGGAAAAAAAATTGGAAATTCTTGTTTTGATGAGTTATGGAATTTGTGCTATATTTAATAGTTTATATGTTATTCATGGATTTGCCAATTTTTTTTTATTTTTGATTTTTGATTTTTTTTTCAAACAAAAAAAAACATCTTTATAACACACCAAAATAAAAATTTACAATCACAGTCACAAGGGATACTACTTCAACCACATATGGCATATCAAATATTTTTATTATATTTCAAGCAAACAAATAATATTGTGTTGCCTAAAAACAGACCGCCATTAATAGTCTATCCGAAAAGGCATTGTATGATTTATTTCTAAAAAGAGACGATGAAACATCTTTTGACGTTTGAATTCTCATGGGAGATTCTTTGCATGAATTCAAAGAGACGATGAAACATCTTTCGACGTTTGAATCTCATGTGGAGATTGGAGGTGAGTGGATGATTTTTTGGGTTTATGTAGTAATGGATTGTAGAAAATGCGGATGCAAATCGGAGGTGAGTGGATGATTTTTTGAGTTTAGGGTAGAGTAATGGATTGTAAAAAAGTGCGGATGTTGTGCAGGACCGACAAGGCAAGAAATGGCGGAACGATACTGGAATGCGATGGCAAGCAGGGTGGATGCATTAAGCAGGCAAATGAGGAAGAAAATATGGCAAGGAAGCGACGGTGGGGCGTCGTATTTAAGCTCAAGCGGAGAAGCAGCAGCGGCATGTTTCTTCCATTTTCAGAATGGCTATAGCGCATTTGTGGTCTTCCATGCGCATTTGATGCCCGGCATCGACCAAAGCAGGTAGATTTGAGTTTGCATGTTCGAGGCATACAGTAGATAGCCAAAGGAACTCTGATTCCAAGGCTGAATATAACTTTGAAGTCATCTGTTCCAGGTAAATATACAAAGGAACTCCGATTCTAAAGCTTAACGTATATTTTGAAGCCACACCTAGGATAAGCAGTAAGAGCCCTGTCGTTGATGCATGGAGCAACTTCGAATGGAAGGAAGCAGGGATGAAAGGGCAGTTTCTCGAGATCATGGTTTTGCTGAGACAAGGCAGGATGGATCAACTGGAGTATTTGCAGCTGGAACATGTGCAAGAGTTGGATATAGAAGAATTTGAGGCCTTGCAGCCCTTGACAATTGTTGGAAAATGGCGCAGACGGTGGAAATGGATTAAGATATTAATATTAGTCATAGCAGCCGCTGTTATTGGCATAGTGTTTGCCATGTGGGTTCTCCCTTTGTTGCTTGATCAGGTAAGGTCTCGTCTCTGGTTTCCTCATTTGTACTCTTCATTGAAACAGTTTAGGTTTTAGAGAGAAAAGAGCCCCCTTTAGCATTTATCTTTTTTCCAATCCTTGATATTGAGATGTTTGAGCCAGCGCATATATGCTGCATAAGTTAAACAACAATGAAAGGCACTGGTAATTAAATAGCAGCAAGCAAATAAGATATTTTCAGCGAGCAGTTGTGAGCAGCAGGAGAGACCTTGCTGTAGCACTGAAATTTGTGTTTTTCTTTGCATTTTGAGCAGTGTTCTGCAATGTTTAGACAAAACCAAAGGACAAGCAGTAGGTATTTAGCAAGCCATTATGCAGATACTGATTTAAGTCATATGCAGAAACACAGTTTATAACATGAGCCGATTTACAACTTAGTTCAATGCTTAGTTGGACTTTGGAGCATTGCTGCAAAGCAGAATCAGGTACGTCTGGTTCTACTTAAATAATAATCTGTATGAATAGGCAATTCTCATGATTTACTTTGTTAGTTGCGGCATGTATTTTGAAACTTTTGTGCACTTAATGCAGATGAACTGTCCCTCACTTATCTGCGCAAAAATCAGGTAGATCTAGACATTCTTTGAGATACAAAAGCTTCGGGCTAATACACATTGATTTGAGCTTTCAGATTATATTTGCTGGATATACATTTGATGTAAGGAGTTATCTGGACTTAAAGAAATACTTAAAGAAATACTAAAGGTTTTGTACTTTGTTATGACGGCAACATTCTGGTATTATATTGAAACATTAGAGCTTTTCCACTTGATGCTTTTTGCTAAAACAAAATATACTCATAGATCTATCTTACACGCATTTGAGCTGCAGAAAGATTTCTCACGCTCAAAATGCATAACGATCAAGGAGCGTATATGTCTTTCCTAGAATTAGAACCAGAGACTTTGTTTGTATTATTCAACTATAGGAACCTTCGTGTTTGTGGCTTTGCTAGAGATTTTGAAGACTATGAGTGAAAGCACAATTTCATGTAATCACCTTATTGTACATCATATAGGGTAAGGAAAAGAACTCAATGACAATTGCATGCTTACTTGATGTTGTCTATAGTCTAGAATATAAAAAATTTGATGGTCTTTGTTGAGAAGTTCACCCTATGGGTTTAGCAAAAAGAATTTTTGCTATTCATGTACAATACTTGCACATTTGATCAACCAATTTGATCAACCAATTTCAGCTGTAGCTTATATATTTACAATGTAGCTTATATATTTACAATTAGAATAGACTAGCATGTTCCAGGTCTTTCAAGTTTCAATTATTTTTGTTGATGATGTGCTAGATATTAAAAATGTGTGCTTGGCTCAGAACTGCCTTAGGCAAGGTATTCAAATGCAGGCACAAAGATTGAGACAATCCATGCTGTTGCAATTGCGAGGATCAGAAAACAAAGCATCCTCTCAATAACAATAAGAGTGAGAATGTGATCTATAAGCAACTATAGGATAAGTCGGGTTATTATCCTACAATTTTTTGATATAACTTAAAAGAAAATCCATGTAACAAACCTACAATTTTTTGATATAACCTAAAAAGGAAATCCATGTAACAAATGCTCTTTGAAACGTATTTGCTATCATAGCAAACTTTAAATGAAGACTATTTGAGAATATCTAGCATAATAACCTTCCCTTGCAATGTTAAAACCATAGATGCAATATCATGCCGGACTGTCGTTATCCTTCACTTCCGTGAGGAAAATGTTTGAGCCAGTTTTTAATCATTGTCTCAATGACTTGATGGAATTTTGTGTTTTAGAGGCCCATTTTAGATATCGTACCTTCACGTGAAAACCTCGAACTTATAACCCAAATCTAGGGAAGAATAAGATAAAGAGCTACATGGATTGAAGCAATAGTCATTTCACAAAGTGTTCCAATGCAACATATAGTAAACCAATATTAAAATCGAGGTAATAGTGATATTGGAGACAATGCATTCATCAATGAAGAGCTCCTATTAACATAAACTGTATTCACTAATCCCTCAAAGAATTGAGAAATGTTCACGGCGGCGTTCATGGTGATCGTAGCCGAGTGGTCAGACCGTTGGATATGGGTGTCCCCTGTCCAGGTACAAAACCCACTGGTTATCATTGCGTGACGCGAGACATACATAGGACGTTAATAATGCATGTCCATGAATTAAAATCCCTTAAGGGATGTCGTGCAGCCACCAGTACAACATGGTGTCACTGAGGTATGTTATCCATGCTTCTCAAATAAATATGTGCAGTATGTATGTGCATATTCTTCAAGCCTGTGCAATAGACGGTGTGCTATATAGTTACTATGTGATTCCCCTTATAGTTACAAGTTTGGAATAAAAGCCTATCGCAGTGATAGTCTAGTGGTTAGGCTATTGGTTACGGGTGTGCCCCGCCCAAGCTCAAATCCCACTGTCTATCATTGGGTGGCATGAATGATATATGCTCATGGTGATCATAGCCGAGTGGTTAGACCATTGGATACGGTTGTGCCCCGCCCAGGTTCAAAACCCACTGGTTATTATTGCATGACATGATTAATAAAGTGAATGGGACTTCAAAGCGAGAATCATGTAGTCGCTATGATCAGCAATTTTCTATTGTACAGGCACTGGAACATGAGGTGAGAAAATGCAGGTTCAACTCCTGCAGGTTCTAGCACATGGATACGGGATGATGATGAGACACTCCTTTTTCCTGATATCTCAGTGAAGAGAAGTGCTCTTTTGATTTAATACAAAAGATCTTTTGTATATGATCAATATTCTTCTATCGTGCAGGTACTGAAGACAAGGCAACAAAATGTAGGTTCAAATTCTGCATGTTCTAGCATGCATAGACGAGTTGGGGAAGAAAGCGTTGCGCCGTGTAAGGCACTCGCGATAAGTTTCTTGTATATATAAACAAATAAGCTAAGTTTTTTCTTTGTCTTTTTTTATTGTCTTTCCTTTTTTTTTTTCTTGCAAAGTGGTTCATGCAACTCCTCTTTGTTAAAATGAGTTAGTTTGGTATCTTAAGAATTTGGCTATAACACCTCAATAGGTTCCTCTAGATAAATGAACAACTTGTTAGGCTCAAAAAAATTAGCTAGGTTCCTTTCATCATAGTAGGTTTTTTCCTTTTGTCTTTTTTATTGTTGGAAGGAGAGAGATGATGGTTAGTGGGATTAACTCTTACCCATTGTCTTAGATTAAATTCCTTTGGTTCACGACCACAAATAATCTCGAACAAGACAACACCAAAGCTATAAACATCTGACTTTTCTGTTAATTGGTTCGTTATCCAATACCTGAAATAAATTTTATGCAAAGGCATCAAACAATAGGAAATTATAGAAAGAAACTCTCTCTCTTTCTCTTTCAGAATTAGCTCAAATTAGGTATAAGATCCTATGATTAACGCCTTATTTATATGTGTGCATATGCGTGCGTGTGTGTGGGAGTAGAAGCATTGAGGGACCTATGGAAAAATGTTTCACTTTGGAGTGCAACTTCGTATATTTTCAAATATACTTGTTAGAGTTTGCATTATCACTCATATATAATTCAGTCTCTTTTTTATGTTTGACACTATTTATTTGAAGTTAATTTGTTTGAAGCATTCTAGTGCTGACACGTATGTGCAAACAAAATTTTAGGTGAAGAATGCTCATGTCCGGCCCCTGCTTCTGATTCGCACTTCATTGGCTTGAATACCTATGTTGGGCATGTTAATCTACCATTGCTGCAAATTTCTTCGAGACAGAGCATGGCGGAACTATTCCGGCAATGACTCATCTCCAAATCCGGCATTGGAAGAGGGAAATACAAACATCGGCCCTTTTAGGTTGAGTTTTTCTTTCGGATCGGCCTGCGAGAAGGATGAAAATAAAGGTCTGTCGGATTGCGCCGTAGATGAGCTGCGAAGATGTATTAGGGTTCTTTAGGGCAAGAGCAGCTACGATCAGTTCAAGAAAAGGGAGCTCCGATCAGTTCAAGAAAAAGGGGCTTCAATTAGTTCAGTCCTTTTGGTCCGTCGAGGCAGTGTCGCATGCCGGAAGCGAGCTTTCACTATGTGTGCCCTGCCATTTCACAGCAAAAAGATTGGTCCTCCATCATTTGCAACGGAGCTCGTGAGGAAAAAACTCACTCCTCTGTTTGTTGCTTGGTCGAGATATAGAGCTTTGCAATGAAGCAACTCGCTCCTCTATTGGTTGGTCAAGATATAGAGCTTTTAGAGTAGGATTAAGAGTCTTCAACTTAAGTTTTGTTTATGGATTTAAACAGCTTTAACTATGGGTTAAATACGACTTCTTGATCAAATTAAAATTGTGCTTCCGTCCAAGATCCGGCCCAATCTTTATGTGCAGGTCTGCAGTCTGTTGCAATCCGAGTTTTCTTTGCAAATTCGCATCAGCATGCTTTGCCATTTAATGAGTAATATTAAGATTTCTAATTGCTGCAAGCAGTAGAAGGTTCAAGTATTAATCTTTGGATTTTATTTTGATCCCGGCTTGGCTTTGAGCAATTTTTTAGGTAATGTGCTATTATATTGTATTCTTTTTTATGGCATTAATGTGATCACTGTTGCAGCTCAATTATATATCATTAATTAAACAGATTTGTAAGATTGCACAACCTTGGCAAGGAAAATAGATGGGGCACTAGAAGTGCAAGGTTCAAATCCTTGAAGATACAGAGAGAAGTCTTTAAAATCAGAGCATTGATTCTTTGTTCAGCTGGCATGTGTTTAATGCCAAGCTTCTGTTTCACAATATCATTGGCGGATAAGATGGTCTAGATAATTATACAGTGGCATTTTCTGTACACACTAGCATGAACAGACTCTTTGCAAATCATTTTAGCAAACAGGTAACCTTGATATCTTTTCTACAGTGAACAAGACATCTCGCATTCCTTTATGCAGTAGACAAGCAACCTTGAATTCCACCATGCAGCTGAGTTCCTAGAGCTGCCATTTCATCCTTCATGCAATTCCTGGGATTGCTGCCTTTCTGTTAGATGAACCCAACGCAGCCTGCAGTTACTGCTCCAACGTTTGCTCTGCAAGTTGTGGAATATTTATTGCAGGCGGAGGTGCGGATCTTATTCTTGAAGCTTTACTACTAACCCTAGTTTTTGATGCTTAGTTATTGGGAACAACAATATTCTGGTCGTGTTCGTCAATGCTGACTGTTCTTATACTATAAGATATCGTGTAAAAATGGTTGGTGCTTAGCCATTTATAGAGTTGGTTATAAATATTGGATGGTTCAGATGCGTTTTCGTGCAAGACGAACAGAGCTGGGGTTCCAAAGTTGATAATCTGTTGTGGCATGTTCTATCTCTGGTTGTTGCTACTACGCTCCAAATGTATGCCTAAAGGGAGCTTTGGAAGGAAAACAAGCAAAACAACAATTCAAAAAATCAAAGGCATACTCATGTTCTTTTGAATATTTTGATTTCATGTGTTCTGAAATAATAAAGATATTGGTATTGGTCATTTAATATTGCAATTCTATATTGAAAGGGCCCTTCAAAATCTGTTAAAAGATTTTAAAGGATTCATGCCTTTAGAGAAATTGTAAATCTATTTTATGATTGTGTTGCTTCCTTCTAATGAATGATCATGCCATTAATAGTTGCACAATGGTTGGTGCCATAAGTGTTGATGGTAAAGGATGACATTAAATTCTAGATTGATGTCTAGAGTTTTGAGTAGTAATTGGTGCTACCGGTTGGAGTCGGTGCGGTGCTTCAATGGAACCCTTGATCTTTTCTTAATCTTGCCTTTATTTTAAAACTTAAAATTTTATCTAGTAGATCTTAAGCTTTGCTAATATATCTCAAAAGAATAACTCAAATCTTCCCTGAATCTTTATCTTAATCTTTAGCCACAACAGTTGTGATTGTCATAAATAGTTGGTGCTATTTATGAGATCATAATCCTAGCCTTTGGTCCTTAAAATGGATTGAGTTGGTGCTTATGTACAAATTGAATGGTGCTCATGTACAAATTGAATTGGTGCTTAATTTGAGGTTTGCAACTGAGGTCAGTTGCTTCCAAAAAGGGAAGAATTGTTATGAATATGGTAGCTCGGGGGAGTGGTCTTGGACGTTAGTCTTGGTGGACTAGCATGGGTGTATAAGAATGGCAAATTATGGGCAAAGCAAGGCAAATAAATGGCAAGGAAACCTTATAATGGTTATGGCTAAATAATATCTTGGAGCCAAGATATTATTTAGGGAAAATTCCATATATACCCTTGAAGTTTATGAGATTTCCAAATTTGCCCCTCAAGTTCTGTTAATTCCAAAAATACCCCTCCTAACTATCTACACGAACTAGTTAAGAGAGCTAAAATCTACAAATTCTAAAAATACCCTCGTGAGGACATTCACTTACTTTGCAACCCAATAAGCCACTTTCCAATATTAGTATGTTGATGTCTTACTGTGTATTTAGGTAAACAAACTATTACTCCGAATCATATTTTCTCCTCAAATAGTTTATTGCTTTTAATAATTGCTCATATCATGTATGTGGCAGGCAAAGAGAAGCTTTGAAAGATGTTTTCCCTTGATACATTTGACTTAAATCAACAAGTCATGTGCACACGTACATGCCAGAGCGTAAGCAAATGTACTGTAGTTTAAATATTGGGGCTCTTGATAGGTTAGTAGCATTTGCCCTTACCATTGCTAAAGATAGTGCAGCTGATAAGCGTATGCGTAAGCATAATGCTGCTTATTAGTAAAGGTGAATTTGACAATGGCATGTTGTAACATGTTTAGTTTGATAAAATGTAATCAAGTTTAGAAATGGGTTTTGGTTTGTATGGAATTGCAAAACTCTTTGCTCAAGATTGGGAAGGAGATGTAACCATCATCATGCCAGCCATATTTGCCCGTGTATGCTGAATACAATCTAAGTTAAGTGGGTTATTCTTTTACCTTTCACTTTATGAAGAGATAGAAATGTCTTATAACATGTTAAGAAACAAAAGGTTTTGTGGAATTTCAATTTTATCTTGCAGCACCTAGTTGACACATATGATATACGTGTGAATATGCCACTTACGTTTTTCTGGCATGCAGTAAAACCTATACAAAATTCTACACCATCATAGCTACGAAAGTCTGTTATGCAAGGTGGGAGGTGCACATGGGCAAAGCTATCAGCTATTGAAGCCAATTGTGGAATAGAGCTTATGTTAGGTTAATGTGTTCTCCTCTTAACAATGTCGAATGCTTCTATTGTAGCCTGTGTCGCAGTACTCATAGTATCATTAATTAATGTCGTAGATCAATGCCATAGCACAAACCGAAAAAATGATACTTCTGACATTGGCAGGTAATTCTGAGGGCCATCAAAATGGCGAGGGTGTGCGTGCAAAACAAGCTTAATAGTGGGAATCATATGGTTGTTATGAACAACGTGTCTCTATCCTATAGACACCAGAACACAAGGTACTAGCATATGCTTCAATCTAGCATGTTCTTAGATTGACATGCATCCATTATTATTATTGACTCATTCCATCAAAGACACAGGGGTTGGGGAAGAGAAATGTTTGCGGCGGTAAGGCCGCCGCGATAAATTTCTTGTATATACTAGTCGAATATCTTGATTTTCTACAACTAAATATTTGAATGCTACTAGACATGTTTTTCTTGTACATTTTTCAAATATATACAAAAAGTAGAGGTTTGAAATGTGATAAATCTTCTCCATGAGTGAATGGGCCTATAAAATGCCTACATTACAATCTAATCCTATTATGCCTATATATTCCTATATATAAAAGGAGAGAAACAAAAGGGAGAAGGAAAGTCCTACTTATACTTACTCTGGATCAACATAACCAGGTGTACCCACAACGCGGGTTGTGACATGGGTTGCATTAGATTGGGGTGTTAGCCGTGACAAACCAAAGTCGGCAACTTTTGCAATGTTGTTTTCAGTAAGCAAAATATTGTTGCTTTTAATATCCCTATGGATGATGCCTGGATTACAGCTTTTATGCAAGTATTCAATACCTTGCACCAACAATATGTATATGTTAGCTATTTCAATTCATCAACAAATTGAATTATAAAAAGTTATCACTACCTTGAGCTGCTCCAAGAGTTATGCTTAGTCTTGTTTTCAAGTCCAATGGATGTTGCTTAGAAGATGCCCCTAAAAGTTGAAATAATAGTATTTTATAGTTTTCAAACACATACAAATTATGCAATTACAGTCGTTAGATGATTTAATAAATGCATGCTTTATCAGAGAAGTTGAATGATTTCTAACCAATTCAATCAGTTGAAATGAATGAGACCATGCAATAATAGCTTCGTACTCTCATAATACAGTGATAGATTATTAAACTTGTGACCAATATATGCTTTGTGGTAGAGACCTCAAACTTACCACATTTATATATATGGGTATCACCAAAGGCATTGAGACATTGATGATATGAGATGTAGGGGTAGAAGAATGCCATTCAAAACAATATATTTGTTTGAGGATTGGTTTCTAGATACATCACGTTTTTCTATAGTAAATACATTTTTATTTCGTTTTAAGTTAGAGAAGAAAAGGTCGTTCTTGTTTGCTCTTACTATATGACTCGAATATGAGGCCATGTAGGACCTATTCAAGTGAACCAACATGTCTTCACTTTTACAAATCAATGGGTTATTTAGTTTTTTTCTAGACTATTTAAGTTATGGGAAGAGAAAATTCAATCCATTTTATCCGTCCGTCCGTCCGTCCGTCTGTCTGTCTATCTATCTACAGTTTATGACAGATCTTGAGAGCAGTATTATTATAATGTATTTTATTCTAATTTGAATGTCCTCTAAACCATTTAAATGTATATTTCATAAGTTAGGATACATTGAATCTTGCAAAAGCTATAATAAATGAGGCTTAAGAGAAGTGAAAGTATGTATGAGGTAGATCCGTATGGTGATAGACAGTGCACCAATATATCTTTAGCAAAGTAAACCACTGGTCCATACGGGAAATGATAAGAGAAGAAGTGGTGTGCAATACCAAGGAAAGAATCTGGGCATCAATTTTTACTAGAGAGGTTCTCCAGATGAATTACACGTATTGGTTCATCTACAGAAATAACTTTAGTTTTACAGAAAGACAGTTTAGCGGATATATGGATTCCTTTTAGGCACATATAATGCTAGCTGATGCATACGGTGCACTGATGATATTGTTGGCAAAATAGACTTACTACTCAAGATTGCTTAGAGGTAATATGTAAACAAAGGATTTTTATTTTTGAGGGATTGCTGACAATTTCTTGGAAAACCAAGAAATGTTTTTGGTTTGTTCACTTTAATGACTATCAAATTCCTACCATTGATTCCTGTGCAGATAATCCAATTGATTCCATGGCCTCCCTCTAGTGCAACACCTCTTTTGATTTTGCAGGTATATGGTATTTGGAGCAGAGTAAGATTTAGAGGACAAATGAAGACATTTTTTGTTGATTAAGATGGTTTGTTTTTTATGTCGGTTTATACTCCATCTGTTACAAAAGGAACTAATACATTGGGAATATGCTATATATAAATCAACTCGACAAGTTGGCAATAACAACAATTTCCTCACAGACACTCATTTGTTAGAATTTTTCTGTAACTATACCAACTTTCTTTCTCCCAAGAAATGTCTATAGACACAATATTTGAATTATCTGAGATAGTTTTGCTACTATCTGTTGTCTTAAGCTATTATGGACATAAACCTTAGTTCTGCTTTTTCATTTGCCAACTTATAATGGCAGATTGCTTCTAAGTATTTCCTATATTTCTTTAATTAATAGAATAGAATAGAAGAGGTTTTTTGTCCATGGAGATCCAGCGATCTATGGGATCCAATTATTACTGTCCCCAATGACCCCTCCCCCGCAGAAGGGTTTTCGGAGGAAACATCGTGGCAACAATAAGAATGCTATTAAAACTATATACATGTACAAAATATACACAATACATTACCATGCATCATAAGATAGAACATCTTGTACCCTCCAAAAAAAATAAAAAAAGAGGGGCATATAGATGCTTATATCCAGAAAAGGGTAACTTCAAGATGAAGCCAGTGTATGCTATGTGGAATAGTTGTCTCAAAGAAAAGCTTTGCAATTAATCCTATTAGGCACACTTGTTCCTTATATTAACCATTTTTTCTATGTGCCATGGAGATGTGAAGTCCTATGATAAAATTGGATAGTTTGGAGCATGTTCGGAGAGCCATTTCATATCATATCATCTTGCAAGAGAGGATATTCAAACCTTTTTAACATGCTACAATGGAACATCATATAATTTGCTACCAAAAGTTGACAAAAAGAGGGCAAACATGGAGGACACATGCTATATACTCTAAACGAGGTGCACCTTGGACTAACACAGTCGTCTCCATCGATTCTACGGCTCATACCGTATGTTGGAGCCTCTGGGCACCTCTCGTTTTGCTTATAGTCATTTATGATTGGGGACGCCAATGCTTTTAGAATATGAAATATGAGTTTGCCTAAGGTTTTGATGGAATATTGAGCCTCTATACGGCTTCACCTAAGGTTTTAGAATATGAAATACGGGGGCTTGAACCTCTACTAAAATAACTCAATATCTTAATAAGACTGCTTTAACTAATCTAACCAATGAGCTAACATAATTATTTTTTATTCTAAATCTATATTTTTTATAATAACTCATTCAATTATTTTAGGGATATAGTCTATGGTTTCAGGAATTATATCCATATCAAACCCCTTGGAATCCCCTGTTATTGTTATTGTGCTACATATTCTAAATGAGGTGAACCTTAGACTAGAGTCGTCGGATCCGTCGATCCTATGGCATATTCTAAACGAGGTGAACCTTATACTACCAGAGTCGTCGGATCTGTCGATCCTATGGCACAGACTGTGTGTTGGCTTATGGTCACTTATGATTCGGGGCGCCTATGATTTTAAAATATGAAATACGATTTTGCGTAAGGTTTTGATGGAATATCGAGCCTTTATACGAATTCAACTAAGGTTTTGAATGTGAAATACGGGGCTCGAACCTCTACCAAAATAACTCAATGTTCTAATAAGACTACTTAAACCAATCCAACCAGTGAGCTAACATGATTATGTTTTATCTTGAATTTATATTTTTTATAATAACCCATTCGTTTATTTTAGGGATATAGTCTATGGTTTCAAGAATTATATCCATATCAAATCCCCTTGGAACTCCCTGTTATTCTGCTATATAATCTAAATGAGATGCAACTGGGACTACCATAGTCGTCGGATCCGTCGATCCTACAACCCAGATCACATGTTGGAGCCTCTGGGCAAACCTCGTTTCACTTATGGTCATTTAGGATTGGGGCACCTATGATTTTGAAATATGAAGTACGAGTTTGTCTAAGATGTTGATGGAATATCGAGCCTCCATATAGCTTCGACTAAGGTCTTAGAATATGAAATATGGAATAAGACTACTTTAACCAATCTAACCATTGAGCTAAGATGCTTTTTTTTTTTTATCTTAAATCTATGTTTTTTTATAATAACCCATTCAATTATTTCAGGAAAATGGCCTATGGTTTCAGGAATTATATCCATATCAAACTCCCCTAGAAACCCCTATTATTGTGCTACATATTCTAAACGAGGTGAACCTTGGACTACCAGAGTCGTCGGATCCGTCAATACTATGGCACAGACTGTGTGTTGGATGGTCATTTATGATTGGGGGCACCTATGATTTTGAAATATGAAATATGAGTTTGCCCAAGGTTTTAATGGAATATCGAGCTTCTATACGGCTTCAACTAAGGTTTTGGAATATGAAATACGGGGCTCGAACCTCTACCAAAATAACTCAATGTTCTAATAAGACTACTTTGACCAATCTGACCAATAAGCTAACATGATTATTTTTTTTATCTTAAATCTATGTTTTCTTATAGTATCCATTTAATTATTTTAGGGATATGATCTATGGTTTCAGGAATTATATCCATATCAAATCCCCCTGGAACCCCCTGTTATAGGGATACAGTCTATGGTTTCAGGAATCATACTCATATCAAATCCCTCTGGAACCCCCTATTATTGTGCTATATATTCTAAGGTGAACCCAGGATTACCACAGTCGTCAGATCTGTTGATCCTATGGCCCAGACGATATGCTGGAGCCTCTGAGCACCTCTCGTTTCACTTATGGTCATTTCTGATTGGGGGCGCCTATGATTTTGAAATATGAAGTGCGAGTTTGCCTAAGGTTTTGATGGAATATCGAGCCTCTATATGGCTTCACCTAAGGCCTTAGAATATGAAATATGGAATAAGACTACTTTAACGATTCTAACCATTGAGCTAACATGATTACTTTTTTATCTTAAATCTATGTTTTTTTCATAATAACCCATTCAATTATTTTAAGGATATGGGCTATGATTTCAGGAATTATATCCATATCAAACCCCTTGGAAACCCTTGTTATTGTGCGATATTCTAAACGAGTGAACCTTGGACTATCAGAGTCGTCGGATCTATCTATCCTATGGCACAAACTGTGTGTTGGCTTATGGTCATTTATGATTGGGGGCGCCTATGATTTTGAAATATGGAATACAAGTTTGCCTAAGGTTTTAATGGAATATCGAGCCTCTATACGGCTTCATCTAAGGTTTTAGAATATGAAATACGAGGGCTCGAACCTCTACCAAAATAACTCAATGTCCTAATAAGATTACTTTAACCAATCTGACCTATAAGCTAACATGATTATTTTTTATCTTAATTATCTATATTTTTTTTTAATAACCCATTCAATAGGGATATAGTCTATAGTTGCAAGAGTTATATTCATATCAAATCCCCCTGGAACCACCTTGTTATAGAGATATGGTCTATGGTTTCAGGAATTATATCCATATCAAATTCCCTGGAACCCCTGTTATTGTGTTACATATTTCAATCATGGCTCGGCAATGATTCAAAACTCGTTAAAAGAGAAATATCAAGTTTGACTATCGAGATGGGCTATATAGGAATATTTGTGTATTAAATGCATAAATATACTTGCTTCTTAGAAAAACTCTAAGGAGGTACTCGATTGAGGCACAAGGTAGCAGCATCTAAAATCTTTAGGATGCTAAAAGCTTAGACATGGTTAAAGCAACTCTTATAAGGAAAAAAATAACTCTTACTCCGACTATGAGGCACATGTTTATCTATTATCATCTGCATATATGAAACACTGTTTGAGCCATTGCAGGTATTCGCACAAGTGCATATAACATGGACATGAGATAACAAGCCAAGGATATCTATAGTATGTGACAATTATCAATTGTGAACTATAAAAGATAAACATTTCAAATGTGTCCCACATTTACAGTGAGTAAAATATGTCTGGATCAATTTAGCTCTACATGTATTTGTGGACAACTTGGGAGGTCCTCTAGCATATTGCATTATAGAGGTATTGGACCAATCTATGCAGTTGTTCCCAAGGCAAACAGATTGATCTGCTTATGTCCCAGGCTCATTAAAACCAAGTGTTTTTATCCAAGATAATATTGTTACTCTATTTCCTATATTTGGATCTCATATACTATATGTTATCTATGGACAATAAAATTCAATTCAATTCAACAATAAAAGTATCTCCATAACATCTGCAAGTTAGAAAGCTCTATCTGCAAGTTTTGCATGCTATGTAGTTGCTTTGACATAAAGCTTCAACCTTAGGCATCCTGTAAAAAATTTACTCACATATGGTGCTACTTCTAGATGCTTAGATGGGCAGCATGGATTGGCATGTTGCCAATCACTTGGAGCTATAAAAATAAAGATTGACATCTTCACTAAAACTAACCCTTATATGCCTTTTGGAAGTGGCTATACTAGTAACCTATATGTTGCAGTCCTAGAAGGGCAAAGATGTTGAGGACCTATATAAAGGGTAAGTGCAAAGCCCTCATACATCTCTCCTTTTCATACCACAGCCGAGGGTCCCCTCCTTCAGTTACCAAGGCCAGAATGTGGAAGTTGCATCCACATACAAGTATTTGGGAGTGGAGTTTCCTTCTACTATGCACTGGGACACATCCATACGACTACGAGTGACGGCAGGCTGGAAGGCACTATATGCAATGCAAAACAATAGTCATAGAGCGGAGTTGTATGATTGGGCCCATTAGTCACACCTGTTCAAGGTCTTAGTAGAGCCTGTCCTTTTATACGGGGTGGAAGTATGGGGCCCAGTAGTATCACTTGCTACTTGGAATGACTTGGAGCAGGTCCAGAAAGCCTTCTTAGTACGAGCACTAGGGGTGAAGTCCACAGTCCCATATCAAATTCTACTGCAGGAGACAGGATTCTTGCCTCTTCAGAGGGCGGCCCTTGATCGCCACATTGTCTATTTTCAGAAGGTGATCAATATGGACGATGCTCGTCTCCCTAAACTAGCTTATATCATGGCAATGGGGCCACAGCGCCTCAAGGCCTGCTGGAGGGAAAAGAGAGCTCAATGGTTGGCTAGATGGAATGTGCGAGAGCACGGTGCATACATGTGCAAACAGGTAGATCGCCATAGCTTGAGGCAATATCTTGACGCTTGCTTCCTCAAAGAACTTTGGGATGCCAATGCCCTTGAACATGTCAAGACAAAGACACTATCGGCGCCACATAAATCCCACATTGAAACGAGGCCCGCAATGCTACTGCGTACCCATTTGCCCATGAAAAGGCCTTGGACTCATTGCCTCCATTCGCATGGGGGCACATCATCTTCGAATTGAGGCGGATGGATTGGTGAGCCACGCCAGGGCACGAGGCTCACACAATCGCCAAATGGGAGTCATTGAGGATGAATCTCATACTCTTCAAAGTTGCCCAAAGATATGATCAAATTCCGGACGCTATCTTTGAGTTGGTCAGGCCTGACCAGCCGTTACATGTGACATTGAGCACAACATCCGTACGGGTGCTGGGATCATACCTTCAGGAGGTCATGGACATGCGAGATCAGCTATGTCCTCGGGCACACACTTGACATGTATATATACATTGATGTATACTTATGCGGTTTGATGAAGATTCTTATTACGCCACGATTTTTTTTTCCCGGGTTTTTTACCCCGGGTTTTTAACCCTGACAATAATAAGTTTGATTTAAGCTCTCATTGGGGTCCCATAATCATTCTCATTGGCCTCGATTCTCATTCTCATTCTCATTCTCAAATCATTCTCATTCTCATTCTCATTCTCATTCTTTTGATAGCTATAACCACCAAAGAGTTTCTTTCTTTCTTCCTTCCTTTTTTTTGTTGAAAAATTTTGGATGTTAATTTACAAGAAGTGCAAGTACATATAAAGATGCATAGATAGAAATAAAATCTCCAAGGATAATCAAGGCCCACCGAGTGAAGCAACCTGCCTATGCATAAAAACACACATCCAAATACACCTCAAAGATCAAGTGAAGGACAATGTATACTATATTACGAGGGGCAAGTAAAGGACAATGTATACTATATTGTGTCCATGGATTCCCAGATGATTAATATAATATATACCAAGAATAACAACAAACAACAAAGAATGAGGAAAATATGATCATAACAAGTATTCTAGTTTGCAAGAAGAAAATATCTTACCGTGGAGACGATCATGTAATGTGCCGCCCGACATATATTCATAAATGAGGATTTGCTCATTCTTTTCATAGCAATATCCAATAAGTGAGAGCACATTATTATGATGTAAACGAGTAAGAAATTGGACCTACAAATCAAATGATATCAAATATTTGCATATCAGTTTGTGTTCCTTGCATCAAGAGGGATTCATTATAATTGAGACATATAAATATCTTTGTTAATAAGAGTGGATTTTTTCTATCCCATTATACCCCATATATAATTAGAACTTAGTTCTCAATATTGTTTTTTAAAATCTAGTAGTACGAAGGTGTGCTTTGGCCAGCCTATACCTATATGCATGTAATTGGCTCATCCAGTTTATGTATAGGTGCATCTCCTAAAGGGGCGCATAGCTATGTTCAAGCATGGCCTTACTCTCAAATTTATGTAGATTTCCCCGCTTCGTGCGACTTAAAATGAAGCAACCTTATATATCTTTGCGTCGCAAAAACATTATTCCATTTAGCTCTAAACTGTTTCTACATCATAAATAATAAACATTCAATTCAAATAATTTTTTCTTTTTCCTTTTCCTTTTCCTTTTCCTTCGCCTTTTTCAATTTCAATTGATTTAGGCTAGGACGTGACTTTATTATCCAAAGCCGTGATCTCAGAAATATATTTCAACTATCGCATATAGATATTTTTCCAAGTAAGAAAATTGACTTAAATTGAACGGAAGATCTAGTTTTAATTATTGCTTACCTCATTGAAAAACTCATTTTCTCCTTGATTTGATGTCACTGATTTCCTTTTTGCAGCAACCTTTTGTCCATTTAATAAACTCCCATAGTAAACCTCACCAAATCCACCCTTTCCTATCATTTTAGAGAAGTTATTTGTGGCACTAGTCACTTCTGCAAGCGTGAATGGTCGTGCTTGGTGAGGATATTCTATTGGACTTTTAGATCCTTGGGAATAAATTAGCGCGGATTCTAGAAGCAGAAAGGATATATAAGGACCATGTTGAAAACAATAACAAAAAACTACACAACGAAAATGAAAACTACCTGAAACGTTTGTTGCTTTTATAGTCTTTCTGCATCGGACTAGAGCAGATAGAAGTACCAATAGGAGAGCTACAATAATAGTGACGACGACGATAATAATTATCTTTCTTTTGCTTGATCCATGTAGCCTTTGTTCTATGCATGTTGCATTAGTTGATAGACAAAGTAGCGGGTTTCCAAAAGCTCTACATGACAAATCTAGCTATTAAAAGTTTGGACATTTCATAATATTGTTTTGACTGCCTTCTTCGAACTAATAGGAAAAAAAAATATAGATAATGGAAGTCCTAACAATTTTTAAATTATATGACTGAATTTTGACATTCATAAGAATATGCATATAAGATGAACGAGAGCACTAAGTCTTTATTGGATGTTAAAAAGGCTTTCTTTTTGTCTACATTAAGGTCTACATGAGCTTCAAAACCATTATACATGGATACTAGGAAACCATAAATTTGAGATTAAACATCCATATGCAATTTGTATCATTTGATTGTATTGGAAATGGTAAAGTTGAGGTGTCCTACATGCAAAACTTTCTATAGACTTTGTAGATATGAAGTGATTTGCTTGATAATGAAAATCATTTCACATAAATAAGCTATCTTATCCTCAAAACAACCTCCAATAGCATCCTAGGTAAAATGTAAAAATTAATGAGATGGTTCATCGCTTTAAGCCGGGAGTAAGCCCACTTTGCCCAATGTGTGAGCGGTGCATTGAAACATTGGAGCACTGTTTATATTTGTGTGCAGAGCTAAGTAGTCTTAGGTCCTGGCTGCATTCTCTTCTTGGAGTATCTTTGGATAATCAGCACTTTCTTTTGGGTATTTATCCAAATCAGTGGACTGCTTCTAAAAGGATTGCATTTCACATGGCAAAGTCTTGGCTAATATGGAGTGTATGGAAGCGAAGGCGAAGAAAGGTCTTTTATGATAAGCGTATTTCTTCTCAGGTGGTGCTTCAAGAAATTCGTAAGAAGTTGTATAATTGCTTTCAGATCTCCAGTTGGCCTGATCGTATTAAAATTCCAATATGGAGTGATCATCTAAAAGTGATTGATGCTTCAGGGACATTTCTTACTTCTGGAAGTACTTTGTAATATTTTGAGTGTATAATATGAAGTAAATCACGTTCTTCAAAAAAAAAAAATTAATCATAATGGACATAATTGAAAGGATACCTTATGGATATGTTTCTTGTATTTGTAGGTAGCGTCCCACTTAAGTTGTTGTTCTCCAAAAATCTAAGAAGTCACTCTGATCTTGAATATTTTTGAATAAGCAGTTGCCATAATAATAGTATATATGCTTACAGTTCTTTCAATGATGGTAAGTTGAATATCGATGATGGAATTTCACCATTCAATCTGTTGTTCTGCAAGTGCCTACATTTTTTATTTAGAAGATGAGGAATCACAACGGAATACAACATAAAGTATTTGCAAATGTAAAATCTTAAATCTCACTTGACTCACAGGTATTGAAGATTTACTAAAGCACTAAGATCCGGTATCTCTCCATTTAAAAGATTGTTGTCAAGATAGCTATGACAATAGAAATGGTATGTTTTAGATTGACTTTAAAAGAATGAAAGAAAGGTAGGTATTTGAAAATACTTACATGCCAACTAAAGACGGTAGCTTTGCAATGCTTGTCGGAATGGATCCTATCAATTGCATACTTGATAATTTTCTGTAGCAAGCACCCATTATATAAAATATGATTTATTAGTTTTACTTCTCTCTACCCTGTTTATTTGGTCATGGTTGACAACTTACTAAATTAAATAACATGAAGATGTATTTACCACATTCAAGATGGCAAAAATTAGCATTGAGGTGAATAAACATTCAGTGGCGAAAGAATTAAGTTGGTGCATGTAGTGTAGCACACGACAAAACAACTTTTTGTTGGGGTTTGGTAGGAGTTTTGGATCCTACTAGTTGTTTAACATAAGATCTGCACTATTAGACATTGTTTTGTTGGATTTCACCAGCTTGGTTTGCTTTAGTACGTTTGCCCTACTTTCTCTTCATCATGGGAAGAGGAAATAAGGAAAGATTATGTGGTAAGAAGGAGGCGGTTCCTTGCAGAATGCAGATCAAGTAATTGTTCCCGAGTCCAATTTAAGGGCTAGGGACAAGCCGTTACTAGTGTTCAGATAATTTTGCCACCTTTTGGTCCCCAATGACCTACCATGGCTAATAGGGGGAGCCATTAGACATCTAATTTCCATGAACCATTGCTAGAAGAGCCTCTAGTGCAACTTCATTGCCATGAGAAGCTTTTGTCAGCGTAGTCCATGCCAGAGATACCTAGTGGTAGAGAGCTCCAGAAAGATCATCGGGCCATTTTACAGGATCTCCTGAATGGTTTGAATATATAGGTCCAATATTTACACTTGAACAGGTACAAACTATTCATTTTGAGGGATGTATGACACATCCATGACTTTGTCTATCTTAAGATGGACATAGCAGTTACAATTGCTTATGCTTATGCTTCGGTGGCATTTCCTATGGCATCAATACACGAAGCTATTATTTTAGATCTAATTTTTTTGGGAGCAACAAAATGTGGTATAGATTCTAAGATCTTGTCGTGAAAGGTCTACTAGAGGCTTGAATTGTGATGTAATAAAAATGTCTAATATTATTGGCCTTTATTTCAAAAGCAAACTCATTTAGTGTCACATCCTTAAGGAGGAAATCTCGATATGCTCCATTTTCCTCTTTTACTATACAGATATATATATCATATCATATTATATCATATATATATACCTATATATGTTCTTATGTTTTGCGCTATTCGGCTATCGGTCTAGATTCTAAGGCCCACGGCATTCGAAGATATATTCGGCGGCCAGATGGCTTGGGAGTTTATATACGAGATCTTACGGTCCAGGTTGTTCTTGATCTTAGCCATTGATCTAGGATCTTACGGCTCATGTTGCCCTGGGGTATATGCTACAGCCAAATAGCTTGGGAGTTTATATACAGACGATCCCACGGTCCAGGTTATTCTTGATCTTGATCGTCGATCCGAGATCCTATGGCTCATGTTGCTTAAGACATATCCTACATGATTCTACAGTCCAGATTGATCCTATTCCTTGATCCCAAATCCTACGTCTCATGTTCCATAGTCGGGCCTTAATATTTTCAATTAATTTTAGAGTGAGGCTTATTGAAAATTTTTTTATGTTGTTTGGGGGATTTGAACCCTGGTCATTGCCTCTCAAATCTCCCATTCTAACCACTAGATCAAGCATTGATTCATTATTAAAAAATAACTTTCATATATACTTAAGGGTAAAAACCTAATTAAGGCAAAACAGATGAGAATGTTCTAGAAAGTTCCAGAATGTTCTAATTAGTTCTACAATATTTTAGAAACTTCCAGAATGTTTTAGAATGCTCTAGATAGTTCTAGAATGGTCTAGAATCTTCTAGGATATTAATAGATTATTCTAAAATGTTCTAGAATATTCTGATGGGCGCGATATGAACCGTTGGATCTGATGGCCGTCCATTCGTACATAAACATGCATTCGTGCAAAAAAGAGACCTATTTTTTAGTATATAAGCGGGCCATCCACATGAGGATGGGCATTTCAGTTCACGGCTAGAATATTCTAGAATGTTCTAGAAGTTGAATGTTCTAGAAAGTTCAAGAGTCTTCTGGATTGTTCTAGAAAATTAAGAAAGTTCCAAAATATTCTAGGATACTCCAGAATGCTGTAGAATCTTCTAGAAGATTCTAGAAATCTCTAGATTGTACTAGGTTCTAGAATCTTTAAGAAGTTCTAGAATCTTCTAGAAAGTTCTAGATGATTCTAGATAGTTCTACAATATGCAAAAAGTTTCAATTTCATAAAATCTAAGAGAATCTAAGGGCATCTCATAAAATCTAAGGGAATCTAAGAGAATCTAATGCATCCTTATAAAACCTAAGAGAATCTAGGGGCATCCTCATAAAACCTAAGGGTATTTAGGACAAGATAATAAAATCTAAGGGAATCCTGAAGAATCTAGAGCAACCTTCATTGAATCTGAAAGAACTTACATAGAATCTAACAGAATCTCATAAAATCTAAGAGAACCAAGGAAATCTTATAAAATCTTTGAGAATTTAGGAAGCCTTTGAGAACTTAAGGCAATCTTGATGGAATCTTGAAGAATCTAGAAAAACTTTCATAGAATTTAAGGGAACCTAAGGCAATCTACATAGAATCTTAAGGAGTCTAGAGCAATTTTAGGATAACTTTTGGAAATCTAGGAATATAGGAACATGGTAAACTTGGAACTTGCGCCGTATGACGTAAATAACGACACATCCTACGATCCAGGTTGCTCTTGATCTTGGTCGTCGATCTGAGATCATACGGCACATATTGCCTTGTGATATATCTTACAGCCCAGATGGCTTGGGAGTTTATATACAGACGATCCTACGGTCCAGATTATTCTTGATCATTATTGGCAATCCGAGATCCTACGGCTCAGGTTGCTTTAGACATATCCTAGATGGTTCTACGGTCTAGATTGATCTTAATCCTTGATCCCAAATCCGTTTTTAATTAATTTTAGGGTGAGGCTTTAAAACGTTTCTATATTGTTTGAGGATTTGAACTCTAGTCATTGCCCTCCAAACCCCTCATTCTAACCATTAGACCAGACATTGATTCATTGAAAAAAATAATGTTTCATATATATTCAAAGGTAAGGAGACCTAATTAAGGCAGAATAGATGAGAATGTTTTAGAAAGTTTAGAATGTTCTAGATAGTTCTACAATATTCTAGAAACTTCCAAAAAATTCTAGAATGCTCTAAATAGTTCTAGAATGCTCTAGAATCTTCTAGGATGTTCTAGAAAGTTCTCGAATGTTTTAAATTATTCTAACATGTCCTAGAATATTCTTGTGGGCGCGATATGAGCCATTGGATCTGGTGGCCGTCCATTCATACACAAATATCCCACATGCATTCGTGCGAAAAAGAGACACATTTTCCAGTATGGTCCATCCACATGAGGGTGGGCATTTCGGTTCATGGTATAATGTTCTAGAATTCTAGAAAGTTCAGGAGTCTTCTGGATTGTTCTAGAAACTGTTAGAAAATTCAGAAAATTAAGTTCTATGATGTTTCAAATAATTCTAGAAAGTTTCGAGTCTTCTATAGCCCTCCAAAAAGTTCCAGAATCTTCTAGAAGGTTTCAGGAGGTTCTAGAACATAGTCCTAGAATAATTCCAAAAGTTGTAAAATCTTCTAGAAAGTTATAGAAAGTAATGGAATCTTACGAAATCTAAGGCAATCTCATAAAACACAAGGGAATCTATAGAAATCTAAAGAAATCATAGAACTTTTTGAATTTCCTAGAATGTTCTAGAACATTCCAGAAATTCTAAAATGTTTCAGAATACTAGAAGCTACAGAATCTTCTAAAAGATTCTTGAAATCTCTAGATTGTACTAGAAATTTCTAGAATCTTTTAAGAAGTTCTAGAACTAGAAGATTCTAGGTAGTTCTACAATGTTCAAAAAGTTTTAATTTCATAAAATTTGAGGATCTAAGGGCATCTCATAAAATCTAAGGGAATCTAAGAGAATCTAAGGGATCCTTATAAAACCTAAGGGAATCTAGGGGCATCCTCATAAAATCTAAGGTAATTTAGGACAACCTAATAAAATCTAAAGGAATCTTGAAGAATCTAAAGCAATCTTCATTGAATATGAAGGAATCTACATAGAAACTAAAAAAATCTCATAAAATCTAAGCGAACCAAGGAAATCTCATAAAATCTTTGAGAATTTAGGAATCCTTTGAAAACTTGGGGCAATCTTGATGGGATCTCGAAGAATCTAGGGGAACTTTCATAGAATTTTTTGGAACCTAAGGTAATCCACATAGAATCTTAAGGAGTCTAGAGCAATTTTAGGATAACCTTTGGAAATCTAAAGGAATCTTAAGGGAATCTTAGGGGATTTCAAAAGAATCTTTGAAATCCAAACCGTAGGAACATGCTAAACCTGGAACATAGTAAATAAGTTATTTAATACGTCCCACGATGCACATTTCAAAACATTCTATTTTGGACTTTTTTAGATCGAGGTGCTTATCCATCAGTATTTACAACATCTTAAACCATTCTATTTAAAAAATATGAGCATCTACAACATTCTATAACATTATTATTTTACCACTTGGAAAGGTCCAAAAACTTTTTATTTTTCCCCTATATTCTCTTAGATTTTACGAGGTTCCCCTAGATTTTAGAAGATTTCCTTAGATTCTATAAGTTTTTCTTAGATTCTATCAACATTCCCCTAGATTATCTATGAAGTTGATATTCCTGTAGATTCCCTTAGATTTGCCTAGATTTTATGAGACTGCTTTAGATTCTATTACATTTCATGCAAACCCCTTATATTCTATGAAGATTTCCCTAAATTCTCTAGGACTCCATTAGATTTTATGAAAATTCCTTAGATTGATTTAAATTTTGTGAGATTCCCGTAGATTCTCTAAGGCTTCATGAAGGTTTCTTTAGATTTTCATAGATTCCCTTATATTTTATAAGATTTCCTTAAATTTTGTGAGATTCCCTTACCTTCTAGAATGTTAAAGTCTTAGAACATTCTAAAACATTCCAATTGGAATGTTCTAGAATCAAGTTTCTTTAAATTTCTATAGATTCTCTTCTATTTTATGAGATTGCCATATATTTTATAAAGTTCCCTTAAATTTTCAGAGATTTCCTTATTTTCTAGAATATTCTAGAGCATTCGAGAAAGTCCTAGAACATTCTAGAAAGTCCTGGAACATTTTTAAATATTCTAGAATAAGTTTCTTTAGATTTCTATAAATTCCCTTGTGTTTTATAAGATTGCCTTAGATTTCGTGAGATTCCCTTACTTTCTACAACTTTCTAGAAGATTTTCTAACTTTTGGAATTATTCTAGAAACTCCTGGAACCTTCTAGAAGATTTTGGAACATTTTGGAAGGTTATAGAAGACTCATGAAATTTCTAAAACATTCCACAATTTGGGACATCCTAGAACTTTTTAGAGCATTCTAGAACTTTCTAGCCAAGAACCACAATGCCTATGCTCATCTGGATAGCTTTCTTATATACTGAAAAATGAGGCTCTTTTTTACATCTATGCATGTGGGATATATGTGCATGCCTAAGTTCTAGAACAATCTAGACTAGAACCATTAGGGTTTCAGATAACCTTAATAAAAAAAAGAAAAAAATTATATTAAAAAATGAGAGTGTTGAGAGTTGGCTAAGGAGTTTCCTTGGGGGTGATGAGGTCAAGGATGTGGGGATAATGGAGTCAGGAGTTCAATTCCCTCCTAATACAAATTTTTTTTGCTAAAAAGTGGGAGATCCCCAAATAAATAGACGACAAGAAGGGTCGCCAAGAAGCTACTAGATCCGATGGTTGAGATTGCAAGGGAGTAGATGGACGGCCAGGATCTAATGACATAGATATAAAGAAGCTTCGAGAAGCCACCCTAGTAATTTTATATAATATATATTAGATTTTTATTTTATTTTTTTTGTGGAAGATAAAGATTCGTTCAACTATGTTACCTCATCATCTTCTAAGGCAAGATAAGAAGATCATATATAAGACAAGAAATGGGGCTCATTTAAGATACATTTATCTACTAGCTTCGCAAAGAGAAAAGGCCATGAAATGAATTGATCTTGAAGCAAGGACTACTTAGTTGAGATGGTATCTTTGATTGTGGTGCCAAATGAGGAAAGCTTTTTTTTTATTTCTTTTCTTTTTTTTGAAGGACGACGAATTGTATTAAAATACCTTAATAGAAACATATACACTAGCAAAGACAAAAACAAAAGCTCAGAGGAAGACCATAACCCATTGAGTGTAATAACCCATTGAGTGTAGGGACTTGCAGATGCACCTCAAAAATTAGGTGCCACTTTGCAGGGGCAAGCATAGAGCAGTGATAAGCCTTCGTAATTCTATCTTTTGCATCCTACTACTGAATTGCGGTGGTGTATTTTATCGTGGTGCACAATGATTGTAATTTTTTTAATGGTGGACTTTGTGGGCATTGTCGGACAATCGACCGCTGTGGCGACCTCTGAAGCAACCCCTAGGTTTCACCCAGGTGCATCCAACTGGGGACCATGGCCCCCACCAAACCCTTTGCTGGGCAAATCGGGCATAGCCGTGAGAGCTCTTGGAAAGTCACCCCTGTTAGGGGAAGATACAGGCATAGAAGTCAGTGTGCTAGGGCCATATTCAGTCCCGGGCAAATCATTCTACAGCATGGCCTCTGAGGCCCAGCACCAATCTTCCCTCTCATTTGGGGCTAGAAGGATAGATTGTGGATACAAACACAGGTACAAAGTAGGATGTGGGTGATCTTAACCATGTGGCAGCTGTTTTAATAAATTATGTGACGGAAGATATAACAGAACAGGAAGCAAAGAAAAAGCTCGTTGATAACGAGCTGGCAGAGCTGAGGCAGAATCTGATGCACTAGTAGGTTCAATACTAGCGCAACATAATATGGATCGAATGAAGTCAACAAGGAAAGCACAAATGGAATACCAAAAAAGCATCACATGTAAGCACTTTGCTAACATATTCAGCTCTTCATACTAGGAAACAAAACTCTAAAATGGTAGATACGGAAGTCAAAAATCAGAAAAGTCTTGGCACACAAAGTGGAGCAAAAGAGCCTACTCAGAAAGAAACATCCAGTGTGGTTACTAGTCTAGGAAACATGTTGGTCATACACCTTCAAAAACTAGGGAAAAGAATATGGGAATAGCGCACCAAACTGGGAGGATTGATGCTAGTCTAGAGAAGATAGCATAAAGCAAAGGGGTTCATCCAAAAGTTTCAATTTGGAAAGGACAAGCCGAGATTTTCAAAGTGGATTCAAAACCAAATTCAAGATACTAATAGAAGCACTTGAGTTACAGAGGCACTTCGAATACTAGAGAATGGTCTCATTCACAACCCAGGGATAGCAATAAAGAGCACTAACCCTGGAATGGTGATGGGCACTAACGCTGAGGTAGACGATAATTTTCCAGTGGTAGAAATTGATCTTGAGATGCAAAAAAAATTACTTAGAAGCTTGATCTCGCACACAGTTGTAGGCTTTTTTACTAGAGGCTTCCTGGATTTGCGTAGACTTACATGGTTATCAAAGCACCTGAAGAGGAAGGCACTAGATAATAACTTTTTCCTCATTATGTTTGACTGTAAAGCAAGTATGGATAGATTAATTGCCCGTGCAGCAGACGCTTTTGCTGGAGACTTTATTCTGTATCAATTTTACACGCCAAGTTTCTCTCCTAGTCATCTTTCTGCTATAAAAATCCCATGCTGATTTGGAATCGAGCACCTTCCACCAGACTTGTTAGTCCCAGAGTTTCTAAAATCTATTGCGAACGCGTTGGGTTCATATGTCTCATATTCAATTGCGAAAGGGCCTAGAATTTGTGTTGTTACCCCAACAAACACACTAATCCCCAAAGGTATGACTGCAAAAAGTGGAATATGTTGCTTTAGATTTTTACTTAAACTCTTAAATGGGAGGGACATAAGGAGAATGTTCCCCAATGCGGAGTTAGAAGATGTATGTAAGCCAAATCACGCAAATGCCAATGGTTATTCAAGAGCAAAGATAAAGAGCAGGTTCGTGTGCCTGTAGGAGATACACAAAAAGAAACTACTCAAGAGACACACGAACTCTTCCAGTTTTACATCCCCCAAAAAAAAAAAAAATAAAAATAAAAAATTACACCCGCTATGGAAAATACGTCTGAAAACATGCCTCCAAATATGGCAAAAACTCAAGCGGACACCATAAGCAGAGAGATTCAATGGCAAGTGGTGGCTCCAAAGCATGGTACAAGAACTAGAAATATGGCCAGGAAGTCTAGAGGCCTCCACAACATATTGGATCCAGAAACTGCAGAGGTTCCTCAACCAATGTCATCATTATCTAAGTATATCACTAAGGCAACTTCTATAGAGGAGAGATCTTGCAGATACAATAATCAAAGATACACGAGAAGCATGGCATCTTGAAAAGGCCTTGGTGCTACATATGGGCAACCCCAAATGGGCAGCTATAGATGTAGCAGATGACGTGGAAATGCTGGATAACCCATTTTCTCTAATAGACAAGAAGAATAAGATGGATGCAAATGCGAATCTAAATAACATGGGTGAGATGAAAAGGAAAAAAACTTCAACCTCCTCTTTTAGCAACTCCTTTGACAGGGAGTTTCTATTGAATGAAACATAGATGCGTGTAATAAGAAAAGTGGTCATACTTTTAAAATTCACAATGAATTATGAAGTCATGAGCTGGAATATCAGAGGTGTGAAGTCCTTTGATGTGATCGCTACTAGTGGATTGTGGTTGGGAAATATTGATTGTACCACAAATTCTAAGTTATGATTATTGTTTCATTGAACTTGCGTGGTATCAAGGGAGTTCTTACGCGTGGTCTTGTTTTAGCCACTATCAGATCTTTGAAGAAAGATATCATCCTTTTTCAAGAGCATAGACTTCTAGACTTTGAAGCCCGGTCTATTAGCAATTGGGTTGGCAATAATTGTCTTATAGTTGTGCTGCTGAAGATACTAAAGGAGGTACATGTATTTTGTGGAAGGGACAAGTGCAAAAATATCAATTTGCGGGAAGCGGTGGGAGGTGGCAGACTGTTACTTCTGAAACAAAGGGGGGCTATTATCTTCCCTCTAATTTACCTGCAGAAAGGGCTGCTCTGTGGAGGGAAATTGAACATTGGATAACACATCAAGGAGGAGGTGTTAACAATTGGATCCTAGGAGGGGATCTGAATATGACTGATGTTTGGGGCCAAAAAATTGGGTTACACAGGAATTTGCTACATATGGAGAAAACTGCATGGAAGTCTCTTTTAAACAATGCTGGCTTCTCCTTAATTCCTCCATCTAATGCTACATTCTCATGGTCTAATAAGCAGAAGGGGCAAGAAGGGTATATTGCCTATTAGACAAATTCTATATGGCCAATATGACAGCCTCCTTCATGGACAAATGTTATATCGAGGGAGAACTTGCTTTCTCACATTTAGATCATGCGCCACAAAAGTTAGTCTTGGGTAATATCCCTAATCAGAGAAGAGAAGGTAATGTGCCTTTCAAGTTTAACACCTCTTTTCTAGGGAAAGAAGCATTCTGCAGATCCTTTAGGACCATCCTGGATTCTGTATCTAATATGGAATGTCTTCCTTCAATGAAAGCGTGTGTGAAAAAACTTAGCCTGATGAACATGTGGATCAAGAAGTGGGGCAAAAATAGGTCCTTCAATTTCAAAAAAAGAGAAAGTTGTTGTATATAATCTTTTAAGAATAATCAAACAGGAGTTGTTACTAGATTATCTTAATAGAGACAAGCATTCTATTGAGGAAGAGTTGGAAGGAAGAGCCAAGGCCATTGAGGAGGAAGAAGCTAGAGGGGTTGTTGTTCGCTTTAAAATTAAATGGTACATGGAGGCAGACCATGAGAACTCTAAGTGCTTTTTTCGAATGACTGGGGCTAGAGTAGCAGAAAATTGTATCACATCAACGAAGGATAGCCACCAAAATACACTTGCAGATCTGATGAGTATCAAATCATTTGTCAGGAAGATCTTCCAGGCTCAATTAAAAGAAGACCCTCTTCCATCTTCATATCAATCTCAAATTTCTCAACGGTTGTCCAAGATTGACTGGGTTGATAAAATTAATTAGAATGATAATCTGGTTTTATTGCGTCATCTGGAGGAAAAGAAGATATATAAAACACTATGCTCTTTGATCTCTGGAAAGCCTCCTGGTCCTGGCGGCTTTCCGCCCAAATTCTTTGTGGAGTTCTGGAATGTACTCGGCTCTAACTTTGTGCAGGCAGCGAGAGGGGTTTGGTCCTCTTGCACATTACATCCTATACTAGCTGCAGATTTCATCATCTTAATTCCAAAAGTCTCTAGACCTTAATCACTGAGAGAGTGGCGACCTATTGCACTAACAAATGTCTTATATAAGGTAATCATGACGGAAATTGCCAATCGTTTAAAGCCCATCCTAAAGAGGGTTATTGAAAAGGAGCAATCAACATTCCTTCTAGGTAGGTATATCCTTGATGAGTATCTAGCATCTAGGGAAGGAATGCACTGGTGCAGAGATACAAGGCAGAACTGTGTACTTGTCAAGATGGATTTCAGAAAGGCCTATGACTCCCTTATGGTTTGCAAAAATTGATGAGTCACCTGGGATTCCACAAAGAGTTTATTAATATTTCAATGGGTATGAATAAGCTTGCCTTTGCATCAGTCTTGGTGAATGGAGAGCCTTCGGGTCTTTTTTATCTTAGGAAAGGTATAAGGCAAGGTTGCCCTCTTGCTCTCTACCTCTTTCTAATTATGGAAAACCTTCTCACAAGGATGGTTAACTTTAAAGTTTCGGAAGGGGGCCTCAGTGGTTTGGTCCTGCCAGGTCAAGGAGAAAAACTTACGATTATGCAACATGCGGATGACACCTTCATGTTCCTCAGGTATGATGATGGGTGCTTTCAGTCTTTCCATGAGATAGTGGTTGAATTTGGGATTATATCTACTGTTGGCCTCAATGCCAACAAATGTTTAGTGCGTTGGGCTTTAGAGGGGGACATTGACCCCCTATGGATTGGGCTTTCCAGTCATAGCTACTGGGGATATAGTGAAGCTCTTAAGTTTGCCGCTTGCTCTTCCAGATAGCATGGAAGGCCTTTGGGCCTTCATCTTGGACAAATTATGGAAAAAGTTTGGGTTGTGGTCTGCCAAAGATCTATCAGTGGCAGGAAGAGTAACGATTGGTAATGATGTGCTATCCAACTTTCACATATACTTCTCATTAGTACTTGTAGTTCAGAAGGGTACAGGTCATCATTAGAAAGTTCATATCGGGGGTTATGGCTAATGTTGCATGGTCTGAGCGATGTAGAGATTAAAGATGGAGGTTTGGGCTGTAAGAATCCCGTTAGACAGGCTCAAGCATTAGCGACCAAATTTGTCTGGCGAATTTTACAAGGGGCTACGTCTCCTGCTTTGATATTCGTAAAGCAATGGTTTGACCTATGCAAGATCCAAGGCAAACCGACTCTCCCTAGGGACGAATTAGGTGCCGATTTCTTTAACTTCAAAGTGGCCCCTGGCACTTCTCTAGTAATGAGGAGAATTCTTCATGCATGGAAGGAGGTACATGCAGTATGTTCCCCCATGGACGTTACTAAAGAGGTTGGGAGAATAAGTATATTTTGGAACACCGGTGTCTGGGCAAAAGATGGTCTCCCTTTGGTATTAGTCCATCCTCGCATCTTTAAGAAATGGCGAGCCTATGGTATTTTGAATTTACAGCTATGTGAGAATGGTGCATGGATCTCATGGTTCTCATGGTCTAAATTCAAACTTCTAATGCAAAGGGGAGAAGGAGATAGAAAGATACTAAGAAAGATTCTGGAAACTGTTAAATGGTCCAAGGGATAAATGGTCTTGTGCAAGCAACGAGACATATAGTGTAGCTAGGATCTATCGGGCTCTCTATGATGACTCTTCTCTCAAAGCAGACGCTAGGCTACATGTGGATGGGATGGTGGCTAAGCTTCTCTTAGCAAACTTATGGAAAACACTATGCTCTAGGAGAATACAAGTGGACAACTCTTCAAGGCAGTCTCAATACCAAAGAAAAGCTGGTTCTTAGAGGAATCTTGACTGAAGACTAGTGCGCACTTGGATGCCAGGCGAGTGAATGTCTTTCATATATCCTTTTTTGTGCTAAGATTATTGAGTTCTGGAACTGGGTATGTCCTGTCCTGGGATTATACATATAGCAATTTGGGTGGCCTAGTGTTATATCGATCTCGACACAAATCATGCTCCATCAACTTTGCCTCTTTAGTCAAGTGTGATCCTTTGGATTATTTGGAGACATCGCTATGATGTGACTCTGGGGGGCAAAGCATCTTTATTGACATGCTTAAGAATCACTTTAATATGGAAGTAGTTTTGATGGCTTTGTCCCACCATAGGAGGATGGGGGTGAGCTACCATAAAGAATTGGCAAGATTGAAGGGTTCTATAGCTACTTTAAATTTCACTGGTAAGTTCTAAGGGCCTAGCTTCAAATGTTGAGATACGCAATCGAAACAATTTGAATAACTGAGAATATATGGTTTCCCTACCAACTTGCTAATGTGGAAATAGGAATTCCTAAAGTACATTTAGTAATGATGCATAGGGATCCATAACATTGGCTATAATTCTTTCTATCCATCCATTGTGTCATTATTAATAGAAAAATACTTTCTTACCCTCGAAAGAAAAAGGGAAAAAAGGGAAAAAATAGAAGGAAAAAAAAGAGCACTTTTAATGTCCATGCGTACTAAGATGGAACTTACAAGTTTATAATCGTTGATGGGCTTGTGTTGTAATTGCACGTCACTTCATCCCACTGGTATGTAGCTGGCATACATGGGTCTCCCACCCAATTTGTAAAGTTGAAGTGTGATGCTATATCATCAAGGGCTTTTGCTGGAATGATGATCTTTAGTTAGTATTCATCTACCAATCCAATTAAGGGCTATCAAACTAAAATAAATTAGAAAATGCATATTAGGGCGATGTGGTTTAGTGACGTTGTTCAAAAAGAAGAACAAGTTAAAGACAAAATTGGAAAAGAATGATGCGAGGATGACTATATTTAGACCATGCTTGCTCCACTCTAAAGCAACAATTGTTGAAAGCATCTAGAGCTACTTAAAATTAAATTATAGGCGTTGGTTTAACGATGGCAAGCTGGTCAAAAGGTATTGTAGCCCTCCTCAAAAATTTGCAAGTAAATGCAAACATGCATTCGTACAAAATGTTGATCTTTCTTTGCAACGTTCCTAACATTCAGAAAAAGCCTTTCACAAAATCGCACTGAAGTTGCAAAATTGATATGAAACTTTAACTCGTACTCCACAAAAAAATGCTTTATGACTAGCAATGAATAGGATCTACTAAGGAATGTTGATTCTCAAGGTGAACAATATGTATGCAAATATATGAATTCTTGCTTCGATGTGGATATTAGAACTCCTATGGAGGTAATTCGTTATTTTATTTGAGTTGTCATTTCTCAATTTATTTATTTTACTTTAAATTTAAAATGGATATTCTATCAATCCATGCTATGGAAAAAAGGATGCAAAATAACGTACCCTCTTGAGAAGAAGTTGTCATGCTAAGATCCTTCCACACTAGATATGTTTCTAGAGCATTCAAAAGAGGATGCTTGGTGGAAGTAGTGGTGGAAGTCAGTGTAAAGTTCACTGGTCCTGCCATTTCATTAGTATAATTGACGTAAAGCTCAAGTGCACGAAATTGTCCATAATCCTTAGACAAATCCACAGGACCATAATATTGCGGGGACTTGAATAGGCCATTATTCCACATAAGATTAAATGATCTGGACTCTGAAGCATTGAGATTTTCCAAATTCCAAAGAAAGTACAAAGCAATGTAATAGTGCACATGAACTGCAGAGACTGTGAGCGAGAAGGAATAGAAAAGATTAGAGGACGTTGCCACTCTTGCGCTCTGCATTACCTTTGAAGGGGGGGCATCGGGAGCATAAAGTAATGAGGATATAGAGTGTAATGTGCTTATAGATGAATAATTGTTGGGATTCCAAGTGGAATCAGATAGCCACATGCGGTCGTATACATCATCTGGGTACCTGCATTGTGCACATGAAGTTACATTGCAAGGGGCAATGTGGGACAAACTCTAAAAATCTAACAAGTATTCATATACAATTTAAGCTAGGCAGAAGGGACCTATGGAAAACTAGATTTGATCTAGAAAAATTTAAGGAACCCACAGATTTTGACCGAAAAACTTCCTGGAATTTTTCCTACAATTCAGCATACAGTGATAAGGGGGTAAAACAAGGGGGGTTGACTTATATTGTTAAACCTTTTCTTTTCTTTTCTTTTTTTTCCTTTTTCCTTTTTTTTTTTGGGGGTCCGACCTGATAGAATAGCCCTGGTCCTCGCCCAGGTTGAGCCTTCGAAGTTTGGCAAGGGCAAGACTATTGCTCTGCACATTTGTATACATGTTGTTAGCCAAAAGTCTAAGCTCAAGAGTAGACATTATTGGCACGCCCCCATTTGGCAGTCCTGCTACACAGAAGCTCATATAATCGTTGGGAGGCGAGTAAACCAGCTCGTAAAATAGATAATATGTAGAATCCTTCACTGAAGTCAAGTCCACATTTGCCCATACGTTGGCATCAATAAGAGCCACGAAAGTGGGCGGGCTATTCGTGCCATCATAATTGCCGTAGTAAAATGTAGCCCGGACCAAATACTTTGCTTGCGCTGTAACGGGCACCTTGAGGCAGAATTTCGTCTGGTTAAAAGGAAAATACCTCACTTGCTTAAGGCTTTGGTCCGCTCCAGAATAGAGAGAAGCCGAAACTTTGGATTTGAGGCCCTGTGACGTGTACAGATCTCCCGACACCCATTCGACTCCGATGGTATCCGTGAACGGCTGGGATGCGCCGCAGGCTATGCTCAAGAATCCTGCATCAGAGAAACGAATGTATTCCTTTTTAGGATAGCGATTTGGGTGCCTTTTTAGGATAGCGATTTGGGATAAAAATCTTACCTGGTTTTTGAGAATCGACGAATGAGAAAGTGGTAGAGAGCAACGCCCACCAAAGAAGCCAAAATGTGAGAGCCATGCTACGCTCCGGCATTGCTCCCAGATGTGGAGCTGCATCTATATCAGTTGACTCTTAAATTAAACACCTTACATGTAGCTGGCAGCCACAACTCACTTATGCATATTCTATTGTGTAACCATTACTTCATTGATAGTCCTCCTTAAAGTCAAACGATAGAATTTCTATCTTGGTTCCTAGGCTTAAAAGATGCACATGCCCATTAAGTAAAATTCCCATCACATGTCACACAAAATGTAAATATTAGCACAAAAATTTAAGCTCCTATCTTTTTTTTTCCTAATTATGAACATTATGTTAACCAGGTACAAACTTGTTATTTGTGACCACCAACATGACCATAGACCAGACGAGAGTGAACTTGGACGATGAAATTTATCTTGATTTGTCTATTTGGTACACCCCATAGTCGATTTTATCTGCTCGATATACCCCAATGTCGAATTTATGCCATCTCATTCTTTATCTTATATGCATACATTTCAACATCGATGGTTTTATGTACGCCGATTTGGGTTAATCCGGAAGGGTTTCCATGGAAAATCGGCTTCCAAATTTCCAATATCTGAAATCAGGAAGGGTTTCCACAGAAATTCGGAAGGGTTTCCACGGAAAATCGGAAAGGTTTCCCAGAAAACAGGAAGGGTTTCCACGAAATTATTATTTTTTGAATATTTACGGACGTGAGCATTTATGGCTCACGCTTATCGACACAGACGTCCGACATTAAGGCGGCACGTCCATCAATTACACGTGACCCCGAAATTGAAATTTTGAGTGGAAACCCTTCCTGATTTCCTGGATGATGGAAATTAGGAAGAGTTTCCACAGGAGGAGGAAAATAGGAAGGGTTTCCGTGCAAGGAGGAAAATAGGTAGGGTTTCCACATGGAGTTAGAAATTTCATCGGGTAAGATTAACTAAGGAATTGAGACCCCAAAGGGCACAATGGAGAAACTGCAAAAAACTACCTTCAAGCTTGTGAAAAAGTAGCGTGCGACTCTTCAAAAGTGGTTTAAATTCAACAACACAATTTGATATATGGCAAACAAACTAGGCTAGGGATATCGTGTGGAAATGCCTAGGGGAACAAGCGTACGTGTGAAGTTTCCCTTGGATGAAGAAATATAGAAACGATGTTATATTGCACTCTATTATGTTGCATCATGGCACTATGCTCGACCTAAATTCTATTGCATAACCTTTGTCTTTGTTAAATATTATTCCGTCATACATGCAAGAGACCAAAAGAAAAAAAACAAACAAACTTACAAATCGCCTTACAAATCAAAAGAACACCAGCTAGCTTCTGGACTCCCCATTTAATGGCGGAGTTCACAACAATTGATGTTTTCAAGGAGGTTCTTAGCATGTCTTGGCAATGCAAATGATCCAATCCAGATCTTCTCGCAAAGGGTAATTGTACCCAAGAAGAGTCTCCTTGTTTATGAATTCCACAAGTGTCCCAAACATCTTCCATGGCACGCCTCCCCAAAGATACCCTAAGCGTGTGACTAACATCAAGCAAGCCATTGCGCTCATTCTCATCACCTAATTTACCCTTTCCCTTATTCTTTCCCTTTATTTTCCCTACAGAAAAAATGTCATCTATGCAAGCAAAACTTGTCTCAGGGGGAACAACGTGCTTCTTAGACCTAGCTGCCCTCTTGAACATCTTATCTCAATTCAAAATGCTGCTACAAGGCCCAGACCACAATTGCACAAGATAATAGATAACTACGAACAGAAGTTTGAAGCAACTCCACAATTGATTATCTAGAATTTCTAGTTCTATGGATTTGAGTGTTTAGTATCTAATGGCTAATAGTAGAATATCAAAACAATTGTCAATAGCTACTCATTTTAGCTAAATATAGTAGGTTATATCAAATCCCTTTAAGTTGTAAGTTAAAATCTAACTTCTTTTTCTAGATTACATAATAGCATTGGCAAGATTCAATTGCGTTTTTATGAAACAATTCAAGTCGGAAAAGGGTAAACGGCAACATAACTAATGTAGGAAGCTTATGATTTGCCTGACCTTCTAGAAGTCTTGTGAAAAGTAACACCTTCTTACCCATGCAAAAGATTAGACATTGCCTAAGTGACTTGCAAATTTATACAAAAATACCGATAGGATCAGAACCATGCAAATTCAACACAACCAAATTGTAAAATACGCACCAACTAAATGACATGAAGATCTATAGCGAGGGACATTCATGGCAAATAAACTGGTTTGTCATTGTAAATGGAACGTAGTGGGCATAAATGAATCCAAGCAACAAGCATAAATGGATAAGAATCTGTGTATTGGTACATGTTAGGGAATAATCTAATTGGGATGCTGAAGTGTTATGATATCCTCTCTAGGTAGCGCGATAGGCAGTTTAGATCTAAAATCGTTTTCATCAAATATAGCCTCTTCTTTGTCCTCAATAGGTGGAATGATATATGTCTTCTGTTTTTCAGTTCGGATTGCAAGGTACGCAACAGCTGTAACATGCCATGCAATTGCAGAAAAGCCAAGACTTCCAATTTTTATTCTCCATCCCTTCATCATACTTCCATGTAGAACCCATTGTATAAATGAAGCTGTTAAAAAGTAGACATTGATCCCCATCACGCCAATTCCGATTAACCATGTTGTGATCATAATCTGAAGATCAAAATATTTAGAACCAAACCTGTTCTTCAACTTTATCTACATCAAAATTGTAATTAAAAGCCAAAAATAAACCCCTTACAGCTTTGTGATTAATATGCTGCCCCATTTTTACTTCGCTGCTGGTGAATTTGAGGAGGGAAACTAGGGTAAAGGGTACTTGAAAAGCCAAAACCATCTGCAAAAAGAAGCCTGTTACAAATTTTCGAATTAGAACCAAGATCATTAGTTACTAGTGTAGGAACTTACAGAGCTGACGATGATCAGTCTTACAACTCCAGAGGATCCCCCCATTATCGCAACAATCAAACTTGGAACAATAGCAACTGATCTAGTAATGAGGTTGCGGACCCATGCTTTGTAGCGCAAATTCAAGAACCCCTGCAATACCTCAACCTCTTTGAAACAGTTCAAAACTGAAAAACACCTAGCTTTAACATTACCTGCATAACATACTGGCCAGCATATGTGCCACTTATGGTGGAACTCTGCCCTGATGCAAGAATAGCTACTCCAAAGACTATTCTGCTCCATTTTCCTAGCACATTCTAAGCGAAAGGGAAAGAAGCGCTGTTTTGCTTTAAAGCCACAATTTGTTTCATTTTTTTTTCAAGGTTTGCGCAAGGTTTCAAAATTTAAGAAACTGTCACAGATTATAAATCCTTTTAACATCTGCTAAAAACAAAACCAGAACCTCAAAACAAAAACAAAATCAAATCAAACCAGTACCAGTTGCGTTTAGTGTGAAAAAAAGCATATATTCTAGCTCATTTATATTCCAGACACACGAATCTCAGCTCGTTTATGAATCGGCGTATGAGTTTTCTTGATGGAAGCAGAATTTCTTCTCTCTTTAGGTCTGCGACAACAAAACCCAATTCCCAGAGCATCATTTTTCACCATTCTACCTCGTACCCTAAAACCACATGCATTGTTCTACAAGGCTTACCTTGGGCGATGGCTGGAACTTCTTTGGAGAATGATGCAAGGGATCAGGCAATGTTTAGCTGTTTTTGTATTTGCTCCCTTGGATATGGATCAAACCCTGCGGAATTTCTGGACAGAACATGTGCAGATGATTTAATCTTATTACAAGACCCTCTGGAGAGACAAAAAGACAACCCATTTCAAAGCTGAGATACTAATCTGGCGCCCACTTGCTCCGGCGCATTTTGCAGCTTCCTTGAATCCTGAATGTTTCCGGATACGCTTCCTTGAATCGGTTGAATCCACTGAAACCCTTTCTTGAATTCAATCCACTGAAACGCTTCCTTGAATCAGAAAAAAAAAATCGCCTATCGCCTGAGAAGAGGAATCGGGCGAGAAGGGGTAGATAACGCCCTTCCCCGGTGAGTTATGGGCCAGAAAATGGCCGAAAGTGGCCATGTGGCCACGAAATTCGAGGTCGTATGGCGAAAATGGCCCGAGTCGAAGGCCATGTGGCCCTGAAAATTCGCCGCCGCATCGCCGACGCTCCCGAATTTCGGGCCACATGGCCACGAGGCCATTTTCCCCGCCCATGACCCGAGGGGAGGACGCATCGGCCTTAACGCCCCGGGCCGAGTCCTTTGCGCAGAGTTCTTGCTTCAAACCGAAGAGAGGTTGTCCGCTCACAAATCCAAAGAAGAAATCATGGTTTGGGCCGGCAAAGCAGATCTTGCAAAGTGTTCTTGCTTCAAAGTGGAAGAGAGGTTGTCCGCTCGTAAATCCGCAAAGAAATCATGGTTTGGCAGCAGATCCGGCAATCAAGGTTTTAACAACAGATCCGAGCCAGAAAGGAAAACCCAGTTCGCCAAGGAGGGCGGATCAAAGGGGAAATCAAAATGAATAAGAAATGGAGCCGTAAGAAATGGATCAAAGGGGAAATGGAGCCCGCTTTTTTATGGTCTGTTTGGGAAGAGCGGCTCGTGCCAGAGGTTCACGAATCAAATCTCCGGAGCCGGGACTAAGAAGCGATCATGCATAGGTTGATTTACTGGTGTCGGATCTGCTAAGAGTGATTGTCCCCTTTTCCGGATCTGTGCCAACCGACGTCCTCCCTTAACAGCTACCATGACGGGATTGGGCAGCACTGCAGCAGAAAGGATCGATTGGCCATGCCTTTACAACCAAAACCAGGCCCCAAATCCGGCGATCCTTCTGCAGATCCTTCGTGGACACATTCTTCCAGATCCTTCGGCAGATGCACTCTTCACAAAATCTCTTTTTTCCCTATTTTTGGATAAGACCAAAGAAATTTTAAACACGATTGTTATGGCCATAACATGCTTGTTATGGCCATAACAAATTGGTCCAATAATGTTACTGGATATAGCACTTCAAAACGAACGGCTGAGATTAATTCCTAGAGCAAAAGGATGAGGACCAGGACGTTAAGAGGTGGATATCTTCATTAATGGACGGTGGATATCTTCACCTAAAAAGATCCTATAAATAAGTGGAAACCCTTCCGGGCTTCAATGTGGAAACCCTTGGAAGGGTTTCGACATTGAAGCCTGGAAGGGTTTCCACTGATTTATTTAATAACCCAAATCGGGTGGAGATAGTGTGAGCATTTCAACATGGCCCAAGTGATTTGACCTTTGAACCAATAAGGTTCCCAAATTATCCAGTTACTGAGGTTTTGGTAGTGGCTTGGCGAAAAATAGGGGAGAGGCTTATTTCGTACCATGATTTTGTTAGTGGTTTGGCGAGAAATATTAGGGTTAGGGTAAAAAAAAGGTGTGGACGTTACGTTGGCTAATTGTCGCGCCTGACGTGCCGGCTGCCATCCGAGCATGGCGGGAAGCTGAGAAGTCAGGGAAGGAGAGGTAGTCCGCGGACCTTCGAGGGGCTTCAAGGCCGGGAAGAGAGCCCGCTGCTGCGAGGGCTAAGAAGAGCGAGGAACCGCTGCGCATAAGAGCGAAAGTGAAGAAGAGCCGGAAGAAGGCCGAGAAGCTTTTGGTGAGGAGAAGAAGAGCCTATTGCGCTACAGTGATTTCAATTCGACCAAAGGCGTGTAGGGCGTTGGATGTTCAATGGGGCGGCGATGTGGAAGCATGATGAGGCCGCCTACCATGTGCGTGAGGATGTGTGGTTTTCAACCCAAGAGGCTTATGGAGCCTTCTACATCGGGCCGCATTTCTTGCATGAAGTTTGGGCGGAGCCTTATGGCTATGGTTTCCGTGGATTGTTATCGACACATGCCTTTACAACCAAAACCAGCCCCCAACCGCATCCTTCCGCAGATCCTTCTCGGACATTCTTCCTCGCAGATCCTTCGCAGATCCTGACTCTTCACGAAATCTCTTTTCCTATTTTTGGATAAGACCAGCAAATTTTAAACACGATTGTTATGGCCATAACATGCTTGTTATGGCCATAACAAATTGGTCCAATAATGTTCTTGGATATAGCACTTCAAAACGAACGGGAGATTAATTCCTAGAGCAAAAGGATGAGGACCCGGGGCGTTAAGAGGTGGATATCTTCATTAATGGACGGTGGATATCTTCACCTAAAGATCCTATAAATAAGTGGAAACCCTTAGGGCTTCAATGTGGAAACCCTTGGAAGGGTTTCGGCATTGAAGCCTGGAAGGGTTTCCACTGATTTATTTAATAACCCAAATCGGGTGGAGATAGTGTGAGCATTTCAACATGGCCCAAGTGATTTGACCTTTGAACCAATAAGGTTCCCAAATTATCCGCCATCGAGGTTTTGGTAGTGGCTTGGCGAAAAATAGGGGAGAGGCTTATTTCGTACCATGATTTTGTTAGTGGTTTGGCGAGAAATATTAGGGTTAGGGTAAAAAAAAGGTGTGGACGTTACGTTGGCTAATTGTCGCGCCTGACGTGCCGGCTGCCATCCGAGCATGGCGGGAAGCTGAGAAGTCAGGGAAGGAGAGGTAGTCCGGCGGACCTGAGGGGCTTCTGGCGGCTGGGAAGAGAGCCTGTTGCAGAGGGCGAAGAAGAGCGAGGAACCGGTTGCAGACAAGAGCGAGTGAAGAAGAGCGAAGAAGGCTGAGAAGCTTTGCTGAGGAGAAGAAGAGCCGCTGCGGTAATACGCGGATTTCACGCGCCTTCAGCGGCGGGTAGGGCGGTTGATGTTCAATGGGGCTGCTTGATGTGGAAGCATGATGAGGCCGGGCCGCCATGTATGCAGGGATGTGTGGTTTTCAACCGCGAAGAGGCTTATGGAGCCTTCTACTGTGGCCGATTTCTTGCATGAAGCTTGGGCGGGAGCCTTATGGCTATGGTTTCCAGGGATTGTTGTCGGGCATGGGGCCTCGGATAGGCATGGATCAGAGAAGATAATCCAGTATCTTGTTAGGATGGAGATAAGGCAGGACTGCCTCCCGCGTTGCAGTTCTTCTTTGAGCAATTTGGGAACCTAGTTTGCTGAGTTTTGTTGTTCAAGCATGTACTTACTTTGTGCTGAAATTTCTACTGAAATTGCAGTGTTGTTTGTGCTTATTTGTTCTTCACTCTTCTTTGTTCTTATGTATCTGTTGTCAATGCAATGGTGTTCATGCATTCTTTATGAGTATAGACTGAAGTATACCATGTATGTATATACGCATAATAGTCGTATGGGGTCGCATAAAGCTTATCGTGGGGTCTGATGTGTAAATTCCACGGCCCTTGATTTGGCATATTCATAGAACTATGCTTGGATCCAATGATCCAAAAAAAACAATAAGGATAGAGCAATAAGGATGGCAAATATTGTGACTAAAAAATTGGTACCATTTTGTCAAAAACCCTTACCAAATCTGAAAATGACATTTTGCATCATTTCCCCCAAATGAAAAACGCTTTTAGGGTTTATCCACGAATTTGCTTCCTGGTTCTTTCGAGATCTACAAGATGGATTTTGCTACTCATTACTATAAGGCAGTTGTATTACAGGATGTATGAGACAGGCTATGTGCAGATCTCCACATTTAGCTGGCTCCATGCCATATTCCTACGAATCTGATACTGTACCACTATCATTTCTTCATGATTTAGATTTTCTAGCCCAGGGGATATCTGCTTAAACATGCAAGAATGCAGCCACGAATCTTCCTTCCTTGATTAGGGTTTCATTTCTAAATTTAGGGTTCCCAATATAAAACGGCACTGGATGGAATTAGCGAAACGCTTTAGTTCCTGCTCAGACGAAGAAGCTCTAGTAGAAAAATGCTTGCAAACTAAGTTTATATTTTGCATGATCAACTCTGAAATAGCAGAGTAGAGGCAAAACCATGTCTCTACTATGGCAAAAAGCAAATCTGGTAGCAAGAAATTGGCAGAGCCAACACTTACAAATCTTGTTTGAACTAAATTGAGGCAGCCCGAGAGCTTTCCATTCTTGAAAAACAACATGATCATGAGTATAACTCTGATTAAGACAACAACAAGATATTTTAGTTATTTTTACTTGTATAGATTAAATTTCAGAGCTTAAGATGGTGCCGTTTACTTAATCCCCTGCTTTATAATATGAAAAAAATGGCTCCAGTTTATTTGAATTGACTATAGGTAGAATTTACAAGGGTTTCTCACAATTAATATCTCTGCCTAATAAGGCTCAAGAATATGTGCATCTGTGCTTATTTTTCTAGAAATGCACCTTTCTATAAATACCCATGTTTTGAACATGCAAGGCAAAGGGTTACAAAGGCTAAATGGTAATAAATCGAGAGGCTTCATTGTACCTTTTGGCCCTACATGCATTACCAAGTTTATTGCTAATGTCTTGTTGTTTGGATGTTGTTTGGCGGCAGGTACTGAACCTCTCCTGCCCTTATGGCAAGTCCATATACACAACAAATGTTGAATTTTGTTTTTTGTATTTTCTAAATGTTCAGACAATCTAGACTACTTTTTCATTGAAAGGTGCAGGTGGGAGAATTTGTGCAAAACTTATCTCAATTTATAGGATGGATTCTTGGTGGGTTTTATCCAAGTTGGAAACTAGCAATAGTCCTGATACCGTTTATACTATTATTTCTACTGCCTGGATATTTCTATGGAAAAGCATTATCAGAGTATGAGAATCATCGCAACATGCATATGACAAAGCTGGAATAGTTGCAGAGCAGGCTATATCATCAATTCAGACTGTCCATGCCTTTGGAGCTGAGAAAAGCACTCTAAACATGTCTTTTGGGTCTTTGGAGCCAGCTCTCAAACTGGGACTCAGACAAGGCTTTGTTAAAAGACTAGCAATGGGGTCTAATGGTATCGCACGCTTGCTATATGGTCTTTTTATCGCTTGGTACCTGCAGAAGGAGCTTATCATGCATGGATATGCCAACTATGCTCAAGTAATGATTATTGGATTTTCTCCTTCTTTCGGTGGCTTGTAAGCGCAAAATCTCCTTTTTCTTCATCCGCTTGTAATGAATTATGTTAGTATCTTTTTTTTTTTTTTTTTTTTTTTTTTTTTTTTTTAACTAAGAAAGCCAAAAGTTTATTAATCGATAAAAGTACAAAATTTACATGTCTCATCTAACCGTAAGCAAAAAAGATGCCAAAGAGCACGAAAGCACGAGCACAATGTGCTTACTCTAAAGGGAGACTCACGATAAGAATCAATTCAAGATATCAATCCGACAAGCGCTCCATCATTTCCGAATCAAGAGAGGAGCACTCATAGGCTATCGCGATCTTTTTCCGGCTAACACCATGTGCGATGAATAAATGCCTCCTCGGGGCCCCAAGCGCAGTAGGGTTAGTGGTCTTCCGCCGTTGTATGGTACGCTTGGTGGGCTCCCTCCTTGCCTACTCTTTCCTCGCTAGCCGAAGCCGCTTCCCATTCTAAGATGTCGCCTCGTAGAATAAAGGATCTCAAGACCTTTTAATATCCGTAGCTATCTCTGCCTGCTGCCATGTCAAGCTCGACGGGCCGCAGATCTTCTCGGGGTGAAAGGTTTCGTATATCTTCCCATATGAAGACGGCCCCTCATCATAATAGTATGGGGGCGGGTAAAGTTGCATCCCTGTAATGGCACTCCCACTTCCTAAATAATCACATTCTTGTCCCCTGACAAATTGGGTCTCCACTTGCAATCTGCCAAAGGCCCTCCTCTTTGTGCCAGAGTAATCCTTAATCCTTTCGAGCTTCTCGATGAGCATCGGCAAGATCTTTGGGCATGTCCGGAGGGTAATAGTGAACAAGAGTCAAGACTTGGTCCTCTTGTCTAACAAGGGTATAGGTCTCCCCTTCGCATTAAGTTTCAACAAATCTCCTGTGAAGGTGGAAGATAGGGTATGGTATCCTAGGTCTCCTTCCACAAAACCTTTGCCCTAGCTGCTCAAGAAGGAACTCGACCTTCTTAGGGCTGTCGGGGTATCACCAATGTTACAAAATAAGCTCCGCCAAGAGTTGGAAGACACAGCAGGAGGAATAACTTTTGTCCCCTTAGTGCGGGCCATGGCTTAATGAAGGTGGAGTGCTAGGCAAAGCAGAAAGTTGAGGGCATCGAGGTAGCATTCAAGAGCCAGCTATGGCGAACAAAGCGCTGCGGCTGGCTATGGCGGGGTGAGCTGTTCCGTTCGGCTATGGCAAAAGTGAGGTCACCGCTAGGCAAGGCTAGTACAAAAGAGAACATTAAAACCTCAAACTTAAAGACGCCGCCACTTTTAATGCCTTAAATTTTTATTTTTTATTTTTATTTTTTTTTTTTAAAAGTCAACGCATGGTCAAAATCGGTGCACTTGAATTTTTTTGAGTTTAGAATCGAAAAAGAAATCGACGTTTAGCCAAGTGCGCCGATTTAGGGTTTTGTGCCTTTGGTGATGCTATCGACCGGTTGAAAGGTGTCCTAAGCTAATTTACGTCCTCCCCGATGCAATGGAATAAGAATTTCTCCAATCCGGTAAATAGAGAAAGTTATGGCCTCTGAAAAGAGAGACCATTTCCCCGCCAAAACTCAATACAATCTTACCTTCATACCTTCAAATTTTACCCTCTCAACCAACTTTTTACTACAAACTTGGCCATCAATCATTCTAATTATAAGGTTCTAAGGAATTTTTCTATGTTAGAGTCCCCAACTACTTAACGCTCTATCGAAGTTAAGACATGGCCGCAATGATCCGTCCACCAAAATCATGCTCGTACCATTGTGGACGCCTCTCGGCTCTATACGATGCTTCCATCGATGATATGAAATCCCCTCTTCCATGGCGGCTATACCACCACCAGAAAGGCCCTCCATCGGACTGGACCACTTGTGATGGGCAAGTGTCCTGGTGAAGGACACTAGGTGTCATTCGTCCCCGCCTTCTATGGGAATCCTATATAGCGGAAGCGTAAATACAAGGTTATCACCTCACAATGCAAATAACAATATACCACCTCGAAGGATGGCACATCATCATTCGTGAAGAATACCACTGAACACCAACATAACAAAGGAAATACATCATAAATAAGGGCTCTACCCCAAGCTCGACTCATGGGGGGGTCGAATCGATAGTCAAGGCCTTTGGATAACAAGAGACAGAGTCATAACAATGGCGTTGACCGGTATAGAACAATGGCTAGGGTAGTCCACTCCATCCGCCTCCCCCTGGTACACTTTGCGGATAGGTCAAACATGCTATGGCATGGTTGTAGCCTTCAAGACGCAATCCCATGGAATCACCCTATGGGACTACTCCGGTTACATCTTCCCTTCGTCTAATGAGGCAGGCCGGGAGAGGCCCCTCCCCGAGTATGGTGAGTCCCCTGTGCTAGGAGAGCCAAGTGTCACGCCGGTGGACCCCCGCTGCTCAGACCGACTTACTCCCCTAAATCTAAAGGCGGCTCACCTGTCTCATTCGAGTCCCGGGCGCCCCTCAAGGCACATCCTCACCCCTGAGTGTCATACCTATACCTCGCCCTCTCTATGACCACTATAAGCCAAAGACACTATAGGAGTCCCAGAGGCTGCGCTTAGGCGTAACCCCACCCCAGTTTCTTCATTATACTCGTTGTATGGTGTTGAATCACATCATAGAATCCACACTAGGTGGGATTTTATGCACAAACGCCGCATTTAATGGGTTTTAGAGGTTCTAGCTAGGAGCATCACTAAATCTAGATAGCTTTCAGGCCTCTACCCCCCCTTAATTCCCATACAACAGAGGAACAGAAAGAGAAAAAATGTAATCCAATGCACATCCATCATCATCATAAGTAGAACATAGAATAGAATCTAATCATCCATCTACTCAAACAAAGGTTAGAATAGCAAAATACCTACCTAAAGACTGACATATGTCTTGGTTGAACCCATTGTCTCAAGAACATTGATAGAACCGGGTCAGACGCTAGGTTGCAATAGCTCCTTTCTCCCTCACTCTTCTCAAACTTCAATTTGGCCCACTGGGCTGGAAGCTCAATTTGCCACCCAAAATGGCAAATAGCCCTTGGCCAATCGAGTTAGGCCAAGTGGACCACTCTAATTAGCCTATTTGGCTAATTAATACCATTACTTGGTCTACTTAGGTTAGTTAATTACAATAAGCCCTTTTAGATACCTTGGTGACGTGTAAGGTTAGGTATACATATACCGTATACTTACATGGAACGTCACAATATTGACAATTCTCACCTTTTTCAATTTATAGGTGTTGCTATATTTTGACTCAATTGATCTTCTCTCTCTCATATTTTTGCTTTATGCATCAACCAAATGAGAGTTTTGAAGCAATTGTTAAAAGGATATTCCAAACATAAAAGGATTTATCAACCTCGAGCATTAAGGTCTTGGAGCTCCGCACCCTTCTGGGGAAACTCCCTAACTAGCCAAATTCGGATCCGCTCCCAAAAACGATGAACATCCAAAGAAATAAGCAGCTTGGATGGCAAAATGCATCGAAAACAATGCAAGGATCGCAAAATAATTGGTGGGCCTTTGAAGAAGACAGCTCAATCTTTGCATTTTGTTGGATCTCGAGCCCAAACCCATTGTGGATCACCTCATCCTTGAAATAGCTTCGATATATTTCATCGAATCCACATCCTAAGGATTTGCCTTTGAGCAACCCAAAAAGAGGTGGTGTCCTAGTTCAAGAACTTCATGCTAAAGAAGACTTCACAGATGCTCCAATCCCCTGAGGTGTGTGTAAAGACTCTATGGGTATCCCACTTCCATTAGAGGTGTACATGAGGTGCAATGAATGTTTTGAGGCATCAGCTCTACCATGGAAAAATTTAGTGGCTATTAATAGCCAAATGATGCTTTTTAGAGGTCTAGGCAATTTTGCTCTTAATTTTATGAAGGGAGATTTCTTAGAAAAAATAAAAAGTAGCCATAGAGTTAAAACAAATACTCCATTATTTTTTTAGGATTAGCCAAACAATTTCCCCCCTTTTCTTAAAGAAAAAGGATTAGCCTTTTCTTTGTATTACATTATTTATATATTAAATCGCTAATAGCCAAACAAAATGAATTTTTATTAAAGATTTTACACATCCCCACCTATCATCATCGATTCATGAGTTTTTCAAACTATAAATTTTATTACATATATCACATATGTCTTTTAAAAGATATTGTAAGAGATGGCCAATATTCATTTAAATGCCCGTTGGTTACATAGCATCTTCTTTAAGTTTTAGAAATAAGTAAATTTGATTACCATATCTCTAAAGGTATCGTTGCATTGAATGTAGTTTAGACTATGGATATTATGAACTATGTTGTGAGGTTAGTATGTTCAAATTATTGGGCGTATTTCTTGATTGTTGATTATTATTTGTAGTTGTAGTACAACATGTCTAAAACTACGTAATTTACATTTTTTTACTTTTTCTAGTTAGAAAAATAGTGAAGTGAGAGTTTAAAGAAATACTTTGATTCAAATGTTTTGCCAAGTCCAAATACATATAAAAGTAGAGATAATAATAACTGCCACATCTATATCATAAAATATCAGAAGATTTTGAAAAATAGCCAAACTATTTTTTATAAAAATATATATAGTATGCTTAATTTTTCCTGCGGCTAAAAGAGGGGCATGATGCCTCATGTAGATCGAATGGGTTAGGTCTCATGTATGCTACTTTATCAGCTTTTCTCAAACATTGTGCAAATATTTAATGTGAATTGGATTTTGTCAATGAATGGAATTTTCGCCTACCACTCAATTTAGCCAATGATGCTTCCATCGTGAAGAATGGGGCCCTTTCAATCTGCCTTTACAGAGGATCATTACGCTTTCATGATAGATCTTGAAGGCATTCATCCTGTTTTAAGGATTGTTTTTGCAAATTTTGATGAAGCTTGTAAATTATTTTGATCACTGAATGTTTCCTAGCATTCCCTTCTTCTATCTATAAGAAATGATTTGGTCCATTTTGTTTAAT